>PITA01023226.1:0-28610 GCA_004023965.1 Spilogale gracilis
CCCCTTTCTCCACAGCCTCTCCAACACTTGTTGTTTTCTGTCTTGTTAATTTTGGCCATTCTGACTGGTGTAAGGTGGTATCTTAGAGTGGTTTTGATTTGAATTTCCCTGATAGCTAGTGACGCTGAACATTTTTTCATGTGTCTGTTGGCCGTTTGTATATCTTCTTCGGAGAAGTGCCTCTTCATGTCTCTTGCCCGATATATATTCTTGTTAAAGTAAAACTTTGTATGATTTTAAAATAAACTATAATAAAATAAAAATTTCTAGTCTCAGTCATGTTTCTTGTAATCTGACCTTCACTGTACTTCAATTTCCATAGAGCAAGATTCATATACACAAAAACAAGCAGAGAGTCAATTTCTCTTCTTTTAAAATCTCACAGGTCCTAATTCCTTTAAATAATGGGGCAAAAATCTTTCTTTAAATATCTGTAGAGCAATGTTCATCCATCACACATCCCTTGCCTCTATTTCCTTCTTATCAGGAAGAACAGGAAAATTTCAAAGGTAGACAAAAATATGGGAGACAGATATGAGCTCTGGTGAAATGACAATTAACACTTGTATGGCCCAAGCACAATTTTTGAGTACCTAAAAGTGAAGAGAAAGTAGACTTAGCTTTGAACAGGGAAGTAGGTCCTCTATAAACTGCTACTGAAGAGTCTATGTGTATTGCACTGAGATGTTCTATAACTGCAGGGAGACTGGGAAGAGAGAGGCTTCAAATTTTACTCTAATTATTCAGACTAAACTTATTCTTTTAGACTTTAAATAGGAAATAAAGTCTATCTTGAGGTTTTGTTTTCTTTTGTTTTGTTAACAACTCTCTGGTGCAATTTCTCTGTGTCTAAAGAGATGTCCTTAATATCGTGGAGGTGCCAATACAAAAGTGAAAAAAAAAAAAAAAAAAGATAGTCCCTGAATTTCTGGAAGAACGGTTCCTGAATACCTGGCAGCTAATAGCAGCAACATAAACAGATAAAATAATCTGTGTCAAAAAGGCTACAAAGATATTTCAAGTTATGAATGCAGTGTGTGAATATTGCATGTGTGTGTATATGTGTCACATGTTTTTATAATATGAAATTTGAAAAAGTGTATGCCAGGTAACATAGAAGGAGATGCTAAAAAAGAAAGAAAAAAAAAACAGGATAAAAGGAGAATCCTAAAGGGTAATATAAGCATTCTATAAAGTAATACATTTGTTTTCTCACTTTCATTCTAAAAAATTCCTCCCCAAGGAAAATAAAGTGATTGGTACCATAATTAGAAGAATTAAATCTTTGATTACCTTTTTTCCCTAAAGGCCTGGTTCATATGTCAAGGAAAACCTTCACATACTGAATTTTTCACTTATGAAAGTGAACATAAAATACATTATTATTTGATAAAGACTGAGGAGAGAAAATTTTAAAAAAAGGTTGGTTTCCTTTTAGCTATTAAAAAGCTGAGGGAATTCTGTAAATGATACATGGGTTTGGAAATATTTGTGCACTACATCAAAGCCTGCAATATTGGAAGAGATCAAGGACTCACCATAAATTAGTTGACTAAGATCTTAAATGGAATACAACATTTAAATTCATTTAAGCTTTCTGAGAAAAAAAATGATTCTTTTATCATTATATATTATACGTGGCAAGAAACATTTACAGTAAGTTCTTATTAATAATGTAATCGAAGGCTTGATATTTACTTTATTTACTTTTAAAACTTCATTTGATACTAGGTAAGAACACTTTACATGAGATCTTAACAATTTCTTGAGGCAGAATACATTATTGCTGAATATGGGTACAATGTTGCATAGCAGATCACTAGAGCTTATTCATCTTGTTCAAATGAAACTGTATGCCCATTGATTAACTCACGATTCCCCCTTCTTCATCGGCCCCTAGCAACCACCACTTCACTCTGTTGTTCAATGAATTTGATTATTTAGATTCCTCATGCTTGGGGAATTATGTAGTATTTGTCCCTCTGTAACTGGTGTATTTTACTTAGAAAAACATTCTCAAGATTGACCCATGTTGTTGATATGGTAGAATTTCCTCTTTTTCTTTTTGAGTCTGAACTGTATTACATTGTATGTGTATGCCATACTTTCTTTATCCACTCATCTGTCAATGACCATTTAAATAGGTTCTACAATGTAACTATTATAAATAATATTGCAATGAACATTGAGAGTGGTAATATCTCTTTAAGAGATTTCAATTTTTTTGGATAAATACCTTGAAGTGGGACTTCTGTATCATGTGGTAACTATACTTTTAATTTTTTGAAGGGCCTGCATATTATTTTCCATAGCGCTGCACTATTTGAAATTACCACCAATAGTGTGCAAGTGTTTAAATTTCTTCACATCTTCACAAACATTTGTCTTTGTCGTTTTGATTCGCATCTCCCTGACGATGAGTGATGTTGGGCCTTTTTTTCATACACCTGTTGGTCATTTGTTTGTCTTCTTTAGAAGAATGTCCAAACACATGTTTTCAAGATATGTATATCCAAGTCCTTAGCCCACCTTTTAATCAGTTTATTTAGGTTTTTTGTTATTGAGTTTTAAAAATGCTGATGCTGATATTGATTTCAACATAATCTTTTGCTCCCAAAAGGGTAGCAGTAATAGGTTGCCAAATTTAAATAAATCTTCTATTTGTCTATTAGAAAATACATTAAAAAAACCTTTCTCTCAAAAGATGAGCACTTTACATTATGCTAAAGCATGGGGAATTAAAAATAAATTGTCACTGAAGTACATTTTAATTATTATTAATATATTCACTTCACAGCAAATAAATATATATTTAGTACATCTAAGTAATTCACATCATTGGGTGCTATGAACATCTATATAGTTTATTAGCAACATGAAACCAAACAACTGAAACAGAGAACTACTTTCATCTCAATTTCCTCTCTTTATTTATTTATTTTTAAAAATATTTTATTTATTTATTTGACAGAGAAAAATACAGCCAGAGAGGGAACACAAGCAGGGGGAGTGAGAGAGGGAGAAGCAGGCTTCCTACCAAGCAGGGAGCTGGATGTGGGGCCCCATCCGGGGTCTCCGGGATCATGACCTGAGCCAAAGGCAGTCGCCCAACCAACTGAGCCACCAAGGCGCCCCAGTTTCCTCTCTTTAGTAACCTGTGTCTCATTCTTAAACTTTCTTCTCTTATGGAAATTACCATATTAAAACCCAAATTATACTGTAACACTTAAAACAATAAGTTGATTATACTTTTCTCCATTATAAGCAATATTATGACACCTTCAAAGTAATGATACCTCAATTCTTTTTCTATAGTTCCTCATAATGACAAAAATAATTACTGGATTTCAAAATCTGGGTATAAAGCTCTTGTGAATTTCCATATTCTCCTTGAAATGATTCCACTGTGTTTACTATTCATCATGAGATGTGTCCACTATTAATAAGTTTAAAATATTTTTTAAATTAATTAATATTTTTAATTGAAATTCTGTTGGTAGTTGGTGATAAGAATATGTCTTTACTATCATTTAAGGTTAAAAATGCAATACTTACGTATTATCCTGTATGTTTTATTCTAGCTTTTAATTATGGAGATTTCTTTAAATATGTCACTATGTGTAGATAAATGCATTATAGGGTACACTTAGATTTTTTGAGGAGGCAAATTAAATTAGAAGAGTTAAACTTATTATTTAGACAAATCAACAGAAAAGGGAACACACCTATCATTTGGGACATGTTAAATGCTTTACTGTAATTATATAAATTTATATTTATTGATCTCACTTAGCTTATGATTTTTTTTTTACTTTATATCCAATTTGCCTGTGTAAAAAATTTCTGCTGAAGAGAGAACAATCACATCCTTTCCCTTCATTTACCAAAATCTGTTACCTTTATTTGTTGTTTAATAGGTAGAAAGTCAGCTAAGACCAATTTCAAATGTTTCAACACTGCTACAAATCCACATAAAATAGAAAACCTCAGACTGTACTTATATGCCTGATGTTATATTTTTTAGAATATTTAGCTAACTTTCCTTTTTTAAAAAGATTTTATTTATTTATTTGACAGAGAGAGAGAGATCACAAGTAGGCAGAGAGGTAGGCAGAGAGAGAGGGGGAAGCAGGCTCCCTGCTGAGCAGAGAGCTCAACAGGGGCCTTAATCCCAGGACCCTGAGATCAAGACCTGAGCCTAAGGCAGAGGTTTACTCAGTGGGGTACACTGAGCCACCCAGGCACCCTAGCTAACTTTCTTAGTATAGATTTGACTCAAAATATGTATTTATAAACTCAAATGATGACTTCTAAGGTAAGGCATGGAGGTTTTGCAGAATAGATTGGTATGTAGCAAGTAAAATGAGTAAAGTGATGTGGACCCCCTTACTTTCTTTTTGCTAGAAGAGATTTGGAAATTATCAGCTGATTATAGAAAGAAATCCATAGGTAATCATTAGTTTAAACATTCAACCAACACCTGCATTCAATTATAAATTTAAAAAAATGTGAATCCAGGCAAAATTTGTGCTTATGTATTTAAACTCACTAGAAAAATGAATAGAAGCTTCATTTTCATAACAACCTTATTTAAAGGAAATGTTTTTTGTTTTTTTTTTTTTGTTTTTTTTTAAAGATTTTATTTATTTGACAGAGAGAAACACAGCCAGAGAGGGAACACAAGCAGGGGGAGTGAGAGAGGGAGAAGCAGGCTTCCTGCCGAGCAGGGAGCCCGATATGGGACTCGATCCCGGGTCTCCGGGATCATGACCTGAGCCGAAGGCAGTGGCTTAACCAACTGAGCCACCCAGGCGTCCCTAAAGGAAATGTTTTTTAAAGGAAAATGTATTTAAAGGAAAAAATTGGCTTTAGGGCTGTAGCACAAAAACAAAAAGAAATCCCTCTAAAATTCAGAAAAATAAAAAGTCTTCATTCTCATAAAACTGTTATTTCTAAACTACAAAAATTATAAAAATAAAAGGTAAATACAGAAGTCACAGGATTATATTCCTCTAAGCCAGTGAGTAATTGCACAAATAGGCTGAGAGTTACCTGTTCACAGTCAGAGAACTTTTATCATAAGTGAATTTTAGTTACAACCAAAGACTTTCACCAAAATTTAAAGTATAACAAATAACAACAAACTTGTTAAATTTACTGGATTACTCTTAATAGTTACTACATTTATGTAAATGCCTTTGTGCAGTTTTATCATTTAATGTGTGTTATCTTTTATTTTCTTTGAATGATGTAATATTAATATTTTATTATTGAAAACTAGAACAAAGATTCCAAAATAGCTGACCGAGAACTATGATTGAAGTATGATAATTAAAAAAAATATTATTTGCCCTTTAAAATACAATAGATTAGTTAATTCATATTTTACTTGTGGCTAAAATATATAAATAACACATAATGCTTTTTTAACTTGTAAATTTTCATTATTTTTTCACTGATTATTGCTAAATTTAAGCACTTATAAGTTTAAGTTTTTTGGCCATTTTTACAATTTCCTCTCTGAACCAATCTATTAATTTATCAACTAGCTTGTCTGTTGTTTTTAAGAATTTTTAAAACCTTATTAGAAAATGGAAGGCATTTTGTTTGCTAGTTGCTCTGCTTTTACCTTCATTTATGGTCCTCTAAGTGAATGTTTCATATGCCTGTTGCAAATAAGTGCCCTTTTTAAATAGCATGTAATTAGCTACATACTTTCAACAGACTATCTTAATTTTAAAAACAAAGCTAATATTTATTGTATAATTATTGCTTTAGGAATTTCATTTCAAACTTATTTCCATATTATTGCAATTATGTTTCATTTGAAAAATATTCAAGTCTTAAAAACTTTCTGACATTTTATAGAGTCAAACTGAATTTGAAATATTTATCTTAGAAATCTGTCCATAACATGTATTTCTGATAGTACTTTTATCATACATGACTTAATATTTAAAGACTCCTTCATATTTATGGTTTATTTACAAGATCTGAAAGATTCTGATGACTTTGGATAATATGTTGGATTAATTTGAATTTCCACTGAGTAAATCAAAGCCTAGTAAATATTTACATATGTAAATTGACCATAAAAGCTCTAAAATCCAAAATAATAATCATGCTCGAAGAAAGCAGACGGTACAAAATAATTAGATTTTTGCATAAAATTCTACAACTTTATTATTGAGTAATTTTGCAATGTTTGGCTTACTTATCTCAAAAGTAGTATTGACATTCATTCTGTCCCTTCCATCCATCCAGTTTATGTAAATATAAGTTATGGTACTTTTTTTTTTTTGTAGAATGAGTGACACAAAGAAGAATGTAGGAGTATAGAGAACATCTAGGGTTTTCTTTCTTCAGGATAATTGCTTCATGGATATCCACATTCTTATTATTTTGTTTTAAAGATTTTATTTGTTTATCAGAGAGAAACACAGCTAGAGAGGGAACAAAAGCATGGTGGGGGTGTAGTGAGAGAGGGAGAAGCAGGCTTCCTGCCAAGCAGGCAGCCCGGTGTGGGGCTTCATCCTGGGACTCTGGGATCATGACCTGAGCTGAAAGCAGGGCTTAACCACTGAGTCACTCAGGTGCCCCTGGATATCCACATTCTATAAAGCTGCCAGCCAGTCAATACCTGAAAACTTCTAGTGATGAAGTGCTGCATACTATACTAAGGTTTCCCTCTTCAATATTGGCTTCTTATGTGTTATTAAATTTCGGTTGCCAAAGATTTACTATAGTTATTTTATCACCCACATTTTTAGATAGAAATCTACCTAGCATGAAGTAGTCCATATTAAAAATGTACTAGTTAAAAAAAAAAAAATGTACTAATTCAGAGCTTAAACACTGCTTCTCATCTCTACTACCACTATTAGTAATTAACACTACTTGTATGGCTACTAAACTGTCTTCATATCTGTCCCTACTCAAAGTAGAAAACTATGCAGAAAATATTCAAATAGTTCAAAAAAGTAAATGTAGGAAAACAACATGGGCCAGGCCTGTGAGTCATCCGGCCCGACGTGGGGATTCAGAACAATCATTCCAGGTCACTGAAGGGCTATTTGGCACATTGCTCAACTAGTGTGGGACCTGTATATCCTAAAACAGAGAATGCAGCTTTCCAAATTGTCTTTCATCCAACTCAAGTACTGGATGGAAAAATACCAGCTGCATTTCTGTTTACGACTTTCTCCCCCAAAGTATTTTTGATATGATATCTCAAGGCACATTTTCAGCTGATAGCAACATTTTTTTTTTACAAAAGGAAGAAAAGAAGGGCATATGTATAACCTATTATTGGAGGAAGTGGGATCATAATTCACATTTGATTCAAGTCCAATGACATGACAATTACTGTCTGCCCTAATAAGTATTGTTCATGCAGTGGTTTGGCCTGATAACTTCAAAAAATCAATGAAACAATTGTGACAGAATTCTACAGTTGAAATAATGTGACTAAGATGACCATTATAAAAAAAGCAATGTAGTTTCTGTCCAAATTATGTTTGGTAAATAATCCAATGTTTAATTAACTTTGTTATGTGTATCAGTGTATATCTAAAATTGACTTTATCTGGGATCATACAGCAGAATGCAACTAATCTTAAAAGTCCATGTGTATTTTACATAAATATTTGTATTCTATATATTTAGCTTTAATTTTCTCATTAACACTCCTCATGACAATATTTTTGTGTGTATTCAGGGATGTTGGGAAATCTCAGAGCCACCCAGCCTTGGCTTCCATGACTTCAATACTTAATTCCTCAATAAGGCTATGTGGCTTTGTAACATATTGAATTTGGAGGAAAAACTGCTTCCCAGGTTTCAGTGCAACAGCAAACAGTACTTGTAGCTCTGCCTTATGTACCGGAGAGGAATTTTTGATAAATCACAGAATCTGTCTCTTATCTTGGGGCCTGTGAAGAAAGCAAGTAGCCTTAGTACATAAAATTGTTATCTTCCTTATAATTGCCTACCTAAAGTTGTAATTATTTTTTTCTTTTTATTCTTTTTTTAAAGATTTTATTTATTTATTTGAGAGAGAGAGAGATAGTGAGAGAGAGAGAGCATGAGAGGAACGAAGGCCGAGGAAGAAGCAGACTCCCTGCACAGCTAGGAGCCCCATTACGGGACTCCATTCATGACCTTAGCTGAAGCCAGTCATTTAACCAACTGAGCCATCTAGGCATCCTTAAAGAAATTTCTTAAATTCTCCTTTATGGAGCATAGGTGACTGGGTTGAGCGTCCAACTCTTAGTGTCAGCTCAGGTTATAATCTCATGGGTCACGCGATTGAGCCCCATGTCGGGCTCTGTGCTTAGCAGGGAGTCAACTTGAAGATTCTCTCCCTCTACCCCCTTTACCACACTCACATGCTCTCTCTCTTTCTCTCAAATAATATTAAAAAAAATAATTTTTTTTTAAAGTTGTTGGTTTTTTTTTTTTTTTTTTGAGTAGGGGTAGAAAGGAACTGACACATAGGGTTCATCACACATTGTGAAAGTACTACGCTTGGGCACACAGCACAACACACTCGAGGGTTTGAGACATTGCACAAAGCATGTACTGAGCAGTGCTCTCTGGTGTCCTAATCCGTTTCAGCAGCGGAAGAAGAATTTGTGAGAGGCAATATAAAGGGTGCCTCTCACATTCATTTTTTGGGGATTGAATCCAGAATATGGAGTGGGGAATCAGAATTCTGCTGACTTGTTCACCTGCCTAATCAGTAGGAGGTCTAAGGTTGGCTTTCAGCATTTGCTCTGTACAAACACTGGGAGTGGTCAGACACTGTTCTAAGACCTATACAACAGAAAGGGCAGAAAGCTGTCCGCACAGCTGTTGATCTCTTTGTCAACAGCTGTCATCCCTTCTGCCTGGTGCTTTCCATCTCATTAGGAATGAGCTTCCAGGGGATTCTAAGTGGCTCAGTCCTTAAACATCTGCCTTTGGCTCAGGTCATGATCCCAGAGTCCTTGGATCCTGCATTGGGCTCCCTGCTCGGCGGGAAGCCTGCTTCTCCCTCTTTCACTCCGCCTGCTTCTGTTCCCTCTCTAGCTGTGTTTCTCTCTGTCAAATAAAAAAAAAAAAAAATACATACATATAATATAAACAAAATTGAGACTATATTTAAATATATATAAATGCATACCTATTGCATATATGCATATATATTTCCATATAATAATAAAGCTGGAGGTTTCAAGTTTGAAGATCAAATATGTATATGTACACGTATATACATATGAACATGTGTAAACATACATGTGCACAATACACACAACACATATAGTATACACAACTGATATGTATATATTATATATACATACATATATGCATATAAGATTATGTTTACATTATGCACATTTTTGCCCATAATACAATATACAAGTATTGGAATATATATTCCGGCTATGTGTATGGTGTGTGTGTGTGTGTGTGTGTGTGTGTGTGTGTGTGTATACATGTGTATTGTGTATATATGTATATACATATATGTGTTTCTATATGTATGTGTATATGTGTTTAGGTATATCTGTCTGTGTATATATGTATGTGTATATATGTGCGGGTGTATATATGTATGTGTATATGTGTGTGTCTGCACGTGTATGCATTTATGCATATATATACATATTATATCATCTATATAATGCCCATCCAATGTACAAGCCGAGTGGGCAGAAGAAACAGACAGCCATTGCAACATTAACCATTCCTTGAAGCTGAGGCAGGGGTTGCCCATTGTGCATTTGACATCTTTGTCCTACTTCCAGTCCGAAACTTTCAAAGGTCCATTCAATTTGATCACCAGCTTTTTTAACACATGTAAGAATGGATCTGTTAATGTATATATGCATTTTTCATGAAGTATTGGTAAATATACAACAATGTCCTTTCTAAGGTTTATCTTTCATACATCTATCTGCCTTTTGTCCCAAACTAAAGTACTTTAAATACTTACATTTCATGGACGTTTTCAATATGTGCCATGGCGAGTCCCCCATGAGGAGTTCCCCTCTCCCACAGGATATTCGATAGCTTCCCTTGGTTTTATGAATAACTTGTAGAAGATAAGCCCAAAACTAATAAATTTTCATAGGCAGTCACCCACCCAAAATATGTTTTTTATCCACTTATTATCTTCTATAATCTCACAGTAAAGTTTCTTTCTCTACTTTCTCTCCTATTTATTTATGTATTTATGTATTTATTTTTTAGTAAATAGTATTTTTTATTTTAACTTATTTTATTATTATTTTTAGACAGAGAACGAGAAAGCATGTGGGGGTGGTGGGGCAGTAAGACAGGGACAGAAGGAATCTCAAGCGGACTCTCCACTGATAGCCGGGCCTTACTTGAGACTTGATTTCACAACCCTGAGATCACGACCTGAGCAGGAAATCAAGAGTTTGGCGCGCAAGCAGCTGAGTCACCCAGGTGCCCCAGGCCCAGTTTTTTCAGTTACTCCAGGCATAGGATTTGTCCATATGAATTCTACATTTATTTTATCTAATATTTCTCTTTGGTATCCTTGATCAAATGTCACAACTCTTTCAATTTTTGCTTCTGAATTATGCCTTTTATAAATTTATATATCTATATTTTAGTATAGAAGCCCTTAGACTTAAAAATTTTAAGTTCTATATTTCCTTTTTTCTTCATTTGCTTTTTATACTTTTAGCTCTGCACTTTTCCTTTATTTTTTATTAATGTACATTATTTCCTTATTTTTATAGATTATAAGTCCTATGTTTAATAATTTTAGTTGAATTTTTTTCCAAATTTGTTTTTTCTCATTTAATAAGGCAAATGCTTGAGCTTGTGCTTTTTTGCCTATTTATTATGAATTAAGCATGTCTGATAGGTATAATACCTTCCTGATAAGAAATACATTTACAACCTCACTCTGTTAAAGATTTGGATAACTTTAATCAGGAAAACAATATAATAATCGGATGTACTTTTTAAAAGACTGTTATTGGGATACCTGGGTATCTCAGTGGGTTAAGTGTCTACCTTCCGCTCAGGTCATGATCCCAGGGTCCTGGGATCTAGTCCCACATCGGACTCCTTGCTCAGCAGGGTGACTGCTTCTTCCTCTGCCTGCTGTTCTCCCTGCTTGTGTTTGCTCTCTTGATCGATCTCTCTCTCTCTTTCTCCCTCTTCAAATAAATAAATAAAATCTTTAGAAAATAAATAAAAAATAAAATACTATTACTTATAGTTGGGAGGATGGCTTATAGAAATGTCGCAATTGTATGTGGACGACTATTGAGAGAGTTTTACCCTTGTCTCATTGCTTAGATTTCAGAAATTCTGTGTTTTAAAATGCCTGTCCTACCAGCAGCTGCAAGGATAGGTGCAAAACACAGCAGGATTTCACTAACTGATCAATGTCCTAAGAAATATTCATGGATCATTTGAAAACATAGTAGAATTTTTCATAAGATAAGGCTGTCGTACAGATGGATCGATCCAGATCTATATGCTATCTCTAGGGACACCTACAAATCTGGTACTGACACTTGGCCAAGATGAAGGCAAGATAGACTATCCAGTAATTAGGAATATTTTGTTTAAAGTTTGAGTTCCCCTAGACATAAAGAAGCACAGACTTCAATATTCTTATTTGTAAAAGGAAAATAATAACCAAAACCTACATCAGAGAGTTTTTATGAGTATTATGTGAGTTAATTATGTGTAAAACACTTAGTGTCTGGTACATAGTAATTGCCATGTAATATTAACATTAACTGTTTCAGACACTGCAATGTACTTTTAATACAATAATGAAAGGAAAGTGCTTTCTCTGGTATATGGGAAAGTTAATGAGCATTGCTATCCCAAGCCTTAAAAGCAAAAATTAAAAAAATAAAAATAAATAAAAATAAGATTACCATCTGAAAGTTAAATTATAAATACTTCTAATTCATAAGATATGTGCTCTATTAAGTCATGTAAAAAAGGAAAGGTCCTGGGCTTATTTGTTGTATGACTGAGTATGGGGGTAAGAAAAGAAGTCAAATCAGAATGTCAGTCCTCAGCAAGGGAAGTGTAGAATAGGAAGATGAGAGAAGAACTGCAGAATTCTTTAAAAACTGTCAAAAGAAAGTGCTCCTTCTAGGAAAACCAGTATCTGGTCTCTGGTCTATTATTTCAGAAGAGATTGGATTATCTATTAGATCTAAGCAGCTGACCTCCCTTACTTTGCTATTGTGTCTATCAGGCAAGTATTAGGTTTCAATTGACTTTACATTTATCCAACTAAATCATACTATCATTGTATCACTTATTATAAAATGATTAGGTAGCTATTTTTAGTTGAGATATACATATATCTGAATTCATGGAGCTATCATGAGCAAATAACACCCATCCTCACTGATTTACTTGACCATTTATTATTGTAAATAACTATTCTAGATCTTTTATTTATATCTTTTTTCTGAATAGATTTATTAAAAATCTCTAAGGAGAGATAGCTCTGTAGCAGACTTTGTGGTTGGCATGACTGAGAGCTGAGGACAGTCTATAGCTAAGGCAATTTAATGTATTGCCCTATTTGCCACTTGGATTTTCGTAAGTTATAATAGTCAATGTCATGGGTGTTTTCTCTATTTTCAAACTGCTACAGACTGAAATGCAAAATTATGGTAGTGGATTGGGAACAAAACGAACTCTGAGATAGTTTAGTCTATAATCAGCAAAAGACTTTAGGAATATATGGTAGAAATATTATTTGAATAGAGGAACAAGGAACACCCTAATAATGCTTTTAGTAGTAAATGACTATTATATAGAAAGATAGATTAATTGGGTAACATAGAAAAGCAGAAAAGAGAAATTAGGAGGCAATGAGTAAAGTATACATAATCAAATTCGATGCATTCTCTGAATCCATACAAAATTGGGTGCATATTCTATCTTTGGATTCCATAACCCCTCCTCTCTCCAAAATAAACCTAAGGAAAACTGCATTTGAAAAAAACCCTCAGACCTGAACATGTTTACTAAAAGAAAGAAGCAATTTTTAATAAGTTCTCAGTAAGAGAGTAGAAAAAAGTTAGTTGTAAATTACTTCACAGAAGCATTGTAAATCAGTATACATGTTTCAAAGGTAGATAATGTCTCTTAATTACAAAATGATGTCTGGCAAGATAAAATACCTACTTGCCTTTTTTCTTGTAATCTGTCTCAGAGAAACACTATTCTGTTCTATATAAATGCAATTATTGCTAATCAGCAATAATAATATAATTTATTTGATAACTATAATTCTTATTTCTTAAATTTGAATACACTCAAAACTGGTTAAACTTCTTATTTTTAAGCCAACTAGGACAGATTCAAAACATGGTAACTTTTATGCTTATTATTTAAAAATTTTAAAAAATAGTACTTTGATCTTTTTTTTCAAGATTTTATTTATTTGAGAGAGAGACAGAACGGAGAGAGACAGAGATAGTATGACTTGTAGAGTTGTAGGAGGGGCAGGGGGAAAGGGAGAAGATGACTCCCCATTGAGCAAGACCTCTGACCTGGGGCTCAGTAGCAGGACTCTTGGATCATGACCTAAGCCAAAGGCAGATGCTTAACCAAGTGAGCCATCTAGGCATCCCTATTTTTACCTTTCATGTAGCTTTTACTGTGCAAACATAACTTCAAAAATATGTGTATATTACGGGTATCCACTTTAAATAGTAATGTATAATGAAATGTGTTATAAAAATCTGTAAGAAATGTTTACATTTATTTATTTACTTATTTTTAGTGAATTTTGTTAAACTTGTTGTTGAACTGGTAGGTTTAATTGGGTCACCAGAAATGTTTATATTTAAATGTTTGTTTTTTTTTTTAAGATTTTATTTATTTATTTGACAGAGAGAAACACAGCCAGAGAGGGAACACAAGCAGAGGGACTGAGAGAGGAGAAGCAGGAAGCCCGATGTGGGACTCCATCCCGGATCTCTAGGATCATGACCTGAGCCGAAGACAGTGGCTTAACCAACTGAGCCACTCAGGCGCCCCTATATTTAAATGTTTTGTTGTATTTTAAAGCGATACAGAAATTTAAGAAAAAATTGCTCCCAAAGCATACCTCTACTCTCTGAAAAGAAAAAAAAAAAGCTGTGAAGTACTTAGAAAAGTATTTACATTTTATCATACAGAACAGACCATTCTGTTAAGACCATCCTTAACAGTCGATCATTTGCTTGGCTTTTCTGAGGAGATTGAATTCAGGCAGAAAAACACACATTTGACAGCTACAGAGATAAATACGAGATGTTTTATTATTTTGCCATGACTAGGCAAAGTATTAAACATGCTCATTTTTATTGCCACAATTACTATAATTATTAGACATGTTCCAAAATTAATACTATAATGTTAAATGAGATTTACAATTTAAAAACTACTCACTGAAAAATATAAATATTTCCTGACAAAACCCCTCTCTTGCATTATGATAGATGCCCATTGTTGAATTTAACTTATTATGAACTTTTAATTATAGTTAAAAAGAAAAAGTTACATTGTCAGATGTTTTTCTTCTTAGTGGAAAAAAACCCAAAACGTATCAAATGACTGAAAGTTTGTAGTTGAAACATTACATGCAAACTGGCCTCTAAAAATACATTCATCATTAAAATTCTAAAAGAAATTTTATCTTTGGTACTTGCTACAAGCCCTAATGCAATAACAAGGGAAAATAAAACTGTCTTTATTCACAGACAACATGATTTGTTATGGAAAAAACTTCAAAGCATCTACAAAAAGCTATTAGATCAATACATGGCTTTTTATTCAACTTCACACTATGCAAAGTCAATATAGAAAAGTCAAATGCATTTCTACACATCAGCAATTAGAATTTGCCTTAAATAAAAACACCTAGAATAGCCCCCAATATTAAATGATTTGGTATAAAGCTGACACAATATATTCAACACTTGTATGATGAAAATAAGAAAATGTCTCTAAAGAAATGTAAGCAAATGTAATGATAGTATTGTGTTATTTATAAAAGAAACTAAATATGGATATTAGTTCTTGTGATGTAGACCTGTAGATTTAATGTGATTTCAAGCAAAATTCCAACAGATTATTATTTTGCAGAAATTGACAAGCTTGTTTTAAATTTGTGCTATAGAGTTTGTTGGGTTTTGTGTTCATTTTTTTTTTTCATTTTCAAAAATACTTTCAAAAAGTACCATGCATTTTATGTATATAAAGACATACATGACACATATGATGTATTCTGGAATTTTTTGTTACTTTTAGAAGGAGCTAATCACCATGAATAGTAGGAGAAGAAAAAAGCATACTTCTAAAAATTGTAATAATCCTCAGCTTTTTAAAAATAAATAAACAGAAGCAGCTTTAAAGAAAATAAAAATTTAAATTTAGATTTATATACTACTTTTTTTCTTTTGGATAACAGGTACGCAGATATTCTTTAATTCCTTTATTACCTGTAAAGACACACTGTCTTTGTTTACCTGGTGCATTTTCTTCTTCAAATCTCTCATGTATATTAAGTACAGTGTAAAACATAATTATAATTTTTACCTAGGCTAAATCAAGGTGATGAAATTTGGGGGGTTTATATTATAATGCAAATTAGGTATGTATGGCATGTAGATCATCCCAAATAATATATGAATATTTCCTAAAAGATTATTTGTAATATATATTTTTATTTTTAAAATATTTGTTTATTTATTTGAGAGAGATATCAAAGATATACAAGCCATATTAATGTTTTTAAATTTCTTTTACAAGAAAATACAGAAATATAAAATATAAATTATTTTGTAAAAATTATGTGTTATTTAAATTTTAGGTTTTTTGCAAAGTTTCGTACAAAGTTTTACACAAAGGGATACTCATTTTACACTTATATTACGTCATCACTATTTGTCATCCCCGAAAGGATCCTTTTTTAAATATCTTATTTACTACTTTGAGTATTTACTACCATTTTTCTGAGTAACAGTATTAATAGAGCTACTTATAATTTTTTTCAGCTTTAGACATTTTTTTTTTGTTTTTCATTATTGACTATAAGGAGATTGTAAAAATTCCTTCAGTGCATGAAACCAATATATTTATGACATAATTTTAGTGAAATAAAAATTCTGACTATATTTATGTAATATATATGTTACTGACAGCAGAGTCATGTAGTGTAGTTTTATAACATTTCATTTGGTAAAAGATTTTATTTATTGAGAGAGAGAGGGAGAATGAGCATGGGGGGAGGGGCAGAAGGAGAGGGAGAATTAGATTCTGATGAACAGGGAGCCTGATACCAGGACATCAAGATCATGACCTGAGCTGAAAGTCATGATGCTCAACTGACTGAGCCACACAAGTGCTCCAGCATTTCATTTCTTATACGTATTTTGGTTTTCCCTAATATTAGTAACTCCTCTTGATTAGTTTATAGTATTTTCCTGTTACTTATCTTTTGGAATTTTTGTTCTAATTAGTGAAATTTATCTCAATTCTTTCTCCCTGATTTCTCCTAAGCCTTGTGTGGTTCTGTCGCATGCAGTGAATTGTGCAACACCCGGCAACTTAGGCAGCTGAGATGCTCCCCAGATCACCCAACAGTGTGTTCTATTTCCCACTTCAAAATATTGTTCTATGCTCTGATACCTCCATTCAGACAGAAGTATGATGAAAAATGGAAAGTTAAATACATCATCGGAGGTGTGGATGGAAATAAATGGAATAAAATAAAAAAGTGTTATATGTGTTTAACATGCAAGTGGCAACTCATTTTTCAAAGTTGATTATTTGGACATAAATTTATATGGTTTATGACTAAATTGAAAGGACCTGTAGGACAAAAGTATGGGTTCATACAGGAGGAAGTGAGTTCAGAGAAGACATACTGAAAATGATATATTTTTCAAACCATTGTCAAGATATAGTTTAAAATATTTTCTGGCTATAATTGTGAGAGTATTAAAAATAACTTGAAAATTTCCATAAGGAAAAGTTGAGTGTTGTTGCACTTTTTATAACATACATACACACACACACACACAAACACACACACACACACGTACACATTTATTTACCACTGAAATAGAAAGAACCAAAGGTCATATTAAGGAGCAGAGATGGGGCATTTTTAATATGTACTTAATTTACATAATGGTGATAACTGAAGAAGTATTACTGACAGATAATATACAAGTGATCTAAGAGCAGAAAATAGCTAAGTAGAGAAATTTTGAATATGTATATTTAGCACGCTACATAATGAATTAGAGGCTAAGAAGCTATTTACAAAGTAATAATACATACAGAAACAAGATAGGCAAATTCATGAATCAAAGGAAATAGAACCTATAAATAATGGATTTAATCATTATGTTGAATCAATGCCCTTTTGTGATATAAAAATATTACAACTTTATTTTTATTTCTTTGCCTTCATTTCAATATTGATTCTTTCCTTCCTTAAAAAAAAAAAAGAGGCAAGTCAATGACTTTTCTGTTCATCCATTCAAAGTGCTACTGCCACATCAGGTCTCAAAAGAATCTCTATTTAAATGTTGAGTTACCTTGGGGCACCTGGGTGGTTCAATGGGTTAAGCCTCCGCCTTCAGCTCAGGGTCCTGGGATCAAGCCCCTCATCGGGCTCTCTGTTCAGTGGGGAGCCTGCTTCCCCCTCTCTCTCTGAGTATCTGTGCTCTCTCTCTGTGTCAAATAAATAAAATTTTGAAAACAAATAAATAAATAAATGTCCCAGTAACAAGGAAAACTCTAGATCTGATAGAGAACTTTTTTTTAAAGATTTTATTTATTTATTTGACAGAGAGAAACACAGCTAGAGAAGGAACACAAGCAGAGGGAGTGAGAAATAGAGAAGCAGGCTTCCTGCAGAGCAGGGAGCCTGATGTGGGGCTTGATCCCGGGTCTCCAGGATCATGACCTGAGCCAAAGGCAGTCCCTTAACTAACTGAGCCACCCAGGCACCCCAAGAACTTTTTTCTAGGCTTAGTATCTATACCAAAAGAACTGTCATGTTCCTTATTGTCTCATTTTTCCTCAAATCTCCCTCATTTGCTAGCTACTGTCGCTGGCCCCATCCCAGCATGGGGCCCAATAGAAGAACTGATTAAGAAGGAAGCTCTTATTCTTATAAATACATGATGCTGCGTATATCAACTGACTCCATCTTTGACATTTGTATGGGGACATAACTGTTTACTGTGCTGAGCACTTGAGGCAACAAATGATGTCAATGAAGAAACCATTTAGCTTGTCAATCCTCCCTACTCCCAGATATCCTGCAGCTCACTCTGAACTCTGTAAATGTTTGATTTCTTTTGTTTCCAGATGATTTTCTTGAGCAGAACTTAACATGGCTCACCAACTCTCTCCTGTGATGACCCACTCCTGTTCAAAGGAAATACTCATGGCCTCCTTGACTGACTGGCAAACACAGTAGCCTCTTCCCTTGACTCTACCTCTCAAGGATCCCACAGGCCATTGAATGCTGTTTTCCAGATTTCCAGGGGTCAGGGGTCAGAGGTCAGACCTCAAACTCCAAAAGACAAACACATTTTCTATAACTAATGCCCTAATGACCCCCCCCACTTATGCTTGAGAAATAGGTAGAAGAAGTTCCCCCATGGTGTATGTAGATTTAATGCATAGCTAACTCTAAAGAAATCCTCCTTAAGGGGGCGTCTGGGTGGCTCAGTTGGTTAAGCAACTGCCTTCAGCTCAGGTCATGATCCTGGAGACCCGGGATTGGATGGAGTCCCACATCAGGCTCCCTGCTCTGCAGGAAGCCTGCTTCTCCCTCTCTCACTCCCCCTGCTTGTGTTCCCTCTATGGCTGTGTTTCTCTCTGTCAAATAAATAAAATTTTTATAAACAAACAAACAAACAAATGAATGAATGAATAAATAAATAAATATGTTTTGAATTAAAAAAAAAAAAAAAGAAATCCTCCTTAAGAAGTTCTCTCTTTCTCTCCACTGGGTCAACCCCTTTTATTCACACATCACTGGTTAAGTCACAAAGGCCCTAAAATCCATGATTTCATGTGGATTAGAACATCTGCATTTCTGTCTGGCAACACACATTTGTATCAGTCATCTTAAGTTATCAACCAGAATCTCAAATTTAATATTCTTCTCATAACTGTCAACATGGTCAAATTCCAAAAAACAAGTTGTGAAATATAAGGATAAAAGAAGGTCACTAAATGCAAAAAAAAAAAAAAAAAATCATAAACTTGTTGCTGACTTTCATGAAAGTGTGTAGAGGCAGAAGTGTGAGTGTAAGGGACTTAGACACTAGTTACATATTAACTCACTATTTTTTTTTTACTCTCTTCCTTAAAAAAATAGTATTACAGAAATCAGTTATTAGGAATCTAATAACTACTTGCTATATCATAAAGTTATCTTGAATTTAGAAATTGATATAAAGCTAGAATCATTTTTAAGTCTATAGCCTACTTTAGTCATATAAATTAAAGATACCTTGGCACCAAAAATAAGATTCCTTAATTTATAAGGATATGTACTAAAAGCACTGAATGACTTCCTGTGATGCCTGAGAGTCAAAATTGATGTGAGGAATGAAGGAGAAAGAGGAACAGGAATGGAACACTGTAAGAGAGAAGCTGGTAATGTGTGCCATGTTTACCACAGCTGTTGAACCTGAAGTTTAATACATTCCACAATACACACACACACACACACACACACACACACACACACACACACACACACACAAACACAGGCACTTGACTTCTATGTGTTTGGTTTCAGGGACAGTCCCCAGCAAAACAAAGACAGGCTACAGGCTAGAGATGAGCTTATACCTTTCTAGCAAGAATTTGCTTTCTTCATCTTTCTCATAACTAAAGCTCTCATCCAGATAATTATTATAAAATTTGTCACAAAAGTCCACTTCCTTTAAAATTTAAGTTTATTTGCAATAAGCTTGTTGATTATTAATGGCTGATGCAGTTTTAAGTTAATTTTACTTAAGATCAAAATAAGAAAGAAGAAAACACTTTCTGATTTAGAAGCCTTTTCTAAGAAGCACAAGCCCCTCAACTATATGGAAATTGTAGACCGATTCATTTCTCATTTCCTGTTTTAAAATAATTTTTGAGGGATGCCTGGTGGCTCAGTCAGTTAGGCATCTCTCTTCGATTCAGGTCATGATGTCATGGTCTTGGGATCAAGGCCCCTGACGGTCTCCATGCTCAGTGGGGTGTCTGCTTCTCCCTCTGCCCCACATTGTGCTCTTGCTATCTCTCTCTCACTCTCTTTCTCTCTCAAATGAATAAATAAAATATTTTTAAAAAAATGTTTTTAATTATCACAAATGTACTTAAAAATGCATTACTTAAATTTTCTCAAAAACCCTTTTGATCTTACTTTCTTTTTTTAAATATTTCATGTATTTGATAGAGAGAAAGACAGCTAGAAAGGGAACAAAAGCAGGGGGAGTGAGAGAAGGAGAAACAGGCTTCCCGCCAAGCAGGGAGCCCCATGTGGGGCTCAATCTTGGGACTCTGGAATCATGACCTGGGCTGAAGGCAGATGCTTAACAACTGAGCCATCCAGGCACCCCCCTGCTTTGATCTTATTAGATGTGATTTTTTTTTTTATAGCATAGAAACAAATGATAATGACTTAATATGGTCAGATGGTAGAGTCTTTTTAAAATATTTAATTATTTTTAAATTTTTATTTTGATATTTTAATTTATTTTTTTCAGGTTCTGCAATCTAATGGTACTGCTTTTTTTTCCCTGCAGATTGACTCAAGATGTGACTCCTGGTTAATTCCTGCAACCCTCATAAAATTAGAGGCACTATCTACTGTGAAAAGAGACTTTAGTTACCAATACCACTAATGTGGTTGCTTTTTCCTCCCAAATGTTGAATCTTACATTAATTTGGTGTAGTTTAAATGCACCCTATGTGAATTAACTTTGTCAACTTTCCATGTGATTTTTCCTTAGGAATAGTTTCCATTGAATGGTATTGGGAATGGATAAAATTGTGACAGATTTTCAAAGAGTCATTTGCCAGCGTAATGACAAGCAAGCATCAGGGTACTCCATTTTCCATTTTGTACTTACTTAGAACTTAATTTTTTTTTAAGATTTTATTTATTTGACAGAGAGAAACACAACCAGAGAGGGAACACAATCAGGGGGAAGTGAGAGAGGGAGAAGCAGGCTTCCTGCTGAAGCAGGGAGCCTGATGTGGGACTTGATTCCAGGTCTCCAGGATCATGACCTGAACCGAAGGCAGTCGCTTAATCAACTGAGCCACCCAGGCGCCCCAGAACTTAATTTTTTAAATGTAGGTGAGATTGTAGCATTCCATATATTGAAACACTCTGGGTCTGAGAATGTAATTGTAATATAGAGTCAATTTGTTTTCTTTCTTAACATATCTGAATACTTGTTAACTGAATTCTAGTAACTTTCCTATCCAGAAGCTCTCTACTGTCAAGGCATGAAGTGATTGTATTAGGGCTGATTGCACACTCAGACCTAGAGCTTGGTGAAGCCAATCACTTCATGTTCCCCCTTCACCGTATTTGTTGGTTCAGTGGTGGGCATGTGATACGAATCAAACAATTACTCTGAATCTCTGGATTTGTTCTGTCTATGCTAAGTGCAACATTCTCTCATTCTGTCAAGCATGAAGAATGAAGTGCATACTACTATGAGCTGTTAACAGAAATAGTGGGATTTTGAATTCTTAATTATAGCAGAAATTAATATGTGGATATTAGAAAAAAAAAATTCCTTCTTAATGACATTGATTTAATAATCAAAAATACCCTGCAGTTAGACTTTAACCTCTCTAATTATCAATTGTATAAAACATGTCAACCACATTTTTAATTAAGATACACCTAAAAATTAGTACATGGCACAATAAATTTTCAACTATGGAAACACTACCCCCAGGTCAAGAA
The DNA here is from genome assembly GCA_004023965.1 of Spilogale gracilis. Taxonomy (NCBI): domain Eukaryota; kingdom Metazoa; phylum Chordata; class Mammalia; order Carnivora; family Mephitidae; genus Spilogale; species Spilogale gracilis. The sequence goes on from PITA01023226.1 coordinate 21,998, forward strand.
ATAGAATGTCATCAACACCTTCAAAACTCATTGATAACTCTTTTCAATTTCTAGCTCTTACTTTTTGCACAGAAGCAAACAATATATTGCATTTTCACAAGTTACTGTTTTTGCCTGTTTCTAAATTGTAAATGCGTAAATTCATATACTCTGCATTCATTTGTATTTTTTTCCTTTAAAACTATGCTTATAAGAGTTATCTATATAACAAAAATTATTTATTTTCACTGCCATAAGGTACATTTCTGGCTCTGACAGACTGATATCCATTCTTCTGTCCATCTGCTGATAAAATATATTACTAAGTGTGTCACATATATATTACCTCCTCATGGTTTTGTGTGTCTATTTCTTTATTTTATGAAGTGTTCTCATGAAGAGCAGTGTTCATAAATTTTAGGAGTCAAATTTGTTTTTTTTTTAGTGGTTAGTCTTTCAGTTTAAGCAACCTTTTTCTATTCTTTTTTTTTTTTTTTTTTTTTTTAAGATTTTATTTATTTGACAGAGAGAAACACAGCCAGAGAGGGAACACAAGCAGGGGGAGTGAGAGAGGGAGAAGCAGGCTTCCCGCCGAGCGGGGCACCTGATGTGTGACTCCATCCCGGGTCTCTGGGATCATGACCTGAGCCAAAGGCAGTTGCTTAACCAACTAAGCAACCCAGGTGCCACGACCTTTTTCTATTCTGAGGTCATGAAGATAATGCACAAAAATCAGCTCCAAAAAGTTCTTTTTTTTTTCTTAACTTTTCTTATTTGGTTTTCAGTTTTTGCTAAAATACTTTTTCATACAATGTGTACACATTTCTTACTTTTCTTTCTTTCTTTCTTTCTTTCTTTTTTTCTTTCTTTCTTTCCTTCCTTCCTTCCTTCCTTCCTTCCTTCCTTCCTTCCTTCCTTCCTTTCTTCCTTTCTTTCATTTTGCTGTCCACTTTTGCTATACATCTGACATTTTCATATGCATAGGGCGGGTTGGATTCTGTCTTATTTCATCACTCTGTAGTCTCATTTAGAGCCAATGTGACACTAAATTAAAATTAACGACCATAACTTTACAATAGATCCCAATATCTAGTGGTATAAACTTCCCAATTTTTCTTCTTCTTCTCTGAGCACTTTGAATATTAAAAAACTTGTAAATTCAACAAAATACTGCTGGAGTTCTTATTCTAGTACTTTATTAATCAAGTACCAGAATCACCTGAAGTTTACTGTCTAGGTAAAGGAGACAATCTGTTCAATCTCAGCACAGTGGTATCTCTGACACTTACCACAAGTCTGGGGCAGTCACCTCTCCTCTCTAAGCTTCCAAATTATTGCTCTAGTATGCATGGTTTGTAATAAAACATCTCTAATTAATGCATTAACATTTAGTTTCTCTTAACTGATTTTATATTGAGAAAAAAACTTTGCATTCTTATTTTTTTGTTTCAAGTTCCAATTTAAATTCTAGTCAGTTAGCATATAGTGTTATACTGGTTTCAGGAGTAGAATTTAGTGATTCATCACTTACATAGAACATCCAATTTCCCTTTTAATACCCATCACCCATTTAGCCCATTTTCTCGCCCACATCCCCTCCAGCAACCCTTAGTTTGCTCTCTAGGTTTAAGAGTATTTCATGGTTTACCTTCCTCTCTTTTTCCTGCCTTCCCCTATGTTCATCTGTTTTGTTCCTTAAATTCCTTGTATGAGTGAAATAGTATAATATTTGTCTTTCTCTGACTGACTTATTTCATTGAACATAACACACTATAGATCTATCCATGTTGTTGCAAATGGCAAGATTTCAGTCGTTTGATGGCTCATTAGTATTCCACTATATATGTATACAACTTGTTTATCCATTCATCAGTCGATGAACGTCTGGGCTCTTTCCATAATTTGGCTATTGTAGATAAAGCTGCTATAAACAACATGGTGCATGTGCCCCTTTGAATCACTACATTTGTATCTTTGGGTAAATACCCAGTAGTGCAATTGTTGGGTCATAGGGTAGCTCTATTTTCAACTTTTTGAGGAACCTCCATACTGTTTTCCAGAGCGGCTGCACCATTTTGCATTCCCACCAACAGTGTAAGAAGGTTCCCCTATCTCTGCATCCTTGCCAACATCTGTTTCCTGCGCTGCTAATTTTAGCCATTCTGACAGATGTGAGTTAGTATCTCATCATGGTTTTGATTTGCAGTTCTCTAATGATGAGTGATGTTGAGCATCTTTTCATCATATGTCTGTTGTCCATCTAGATGTCTTCTTTGGGAAAAATGTCTATTCATGTCTTCTTCCCATTTCCTAACTGGATTATTTGTTTTTTGGGTGTTGAGCTTGATAAATTCTTTATAGATTTTGGTTTGCCAGCTCTGCCACATGCAAGGTGACCTGGCATTTTTCTATAGCGGCAGAGCTGACAAACATACCAGAGTAGAGTTAGCCCCTGTAAGTAACTGGCCAGGCAGGCATTTGTGACATTTTTATTGGAAACATGTGTAGGAGCTCTTGTTTCCTTGTGCTTTCTTTTCCTCTCCATTTTCTGAATGCAGGTGACAACTGATCCAAGAGAATTCTAAAGCCAATATCTGGCAAAAAACCTCCTACCAGCCAGGAACACCTACCCCCAAACGAAATGTGAGCAACTTTTCTTTTTTTTAAGATTTTATTTATTTATTTGACAGAAAGAGAGAGATATCACAAGCAGGCAGAGAGGCAGGTAGAGAGAGAGGAGGAAGCAGGGTCCCTACAGAGCAGAGAGCCCGACACCGACCTCGATCCCAGGACCCTGAGATCATGACCTGAGCCGAAGACAGAGGCTTTTTTTTTTTTTAAGATTTTATTTCTTTGACAGAGTGAAACACAGCCAGAGAGGGAACACAAGCAGGGGGAGTGAGAGAGGGAGAAGCAGGCTTCCCGCCGAGCAGGGAGCCCAATGTGGGACTCGATCCTGGGTCGCTGAGATCATGACCTGAGCTGAAGGCAGTTGCTTAACCAACTGAGCCACCCAGGCGACCCAAAGACAGAGGCTTTAACCCACTGAACCACCCAGATGCCCAATGCCAGCAATTTTTAGTGCCTATAAAATCTATTTTACTATTCTGTTCACTGACATTTTGAAACGGATATTTTGCTGATGACTTCTCAGGTTTTCTTTTTCCTTTGTTAATACAAGCATTTAAGACCACATATATTGGATTATTTTACTGTTTTTCAGAAGTTACAAGGTGTGATTTTCATGATTTTTTAGTTTTAAACATTTTCTACATTCCATTATGATTTTCTATTTGACTCATGGGTTATGACAAGAGATAAATCTCAGTGTGCACACATTTCTTATTGTATTTTTAACGTATAATTTTAAATATATTATAGTAAGAGAATATGTTCTAAAACATGGAAATCCTAAATACTGCTCAGATAATTTTCACAAATGTTTCATGTGTTCTGTAAAGTGCTGGTTTTACAGTTTTATATATACTAGGAGATCAATAATTTTCATTTCATTCTTCAAATTTGCTACATAATTCTGTTGTTTTTAAATTATGTTTACATGGGTGCCTGGGTGGCTCAGTTGGTTAAGCAACTGCCTTCGGCTCAGGTCATGATCCTGGAGACCTGGGATTGAGTCTCACATCGGGCTCCCTGCTGGGCGGGAAGCCTGCTTCTCCCTCTCTCACTCCCCCTGCTTGTGTTCCCTCTCTGGCTGTGTTTCTCTCTGTCAAATAAATAAAATCTTTTAAATAAATAAATAAATAAATAAATAAATAAATAAATAAATAAAGTTTACATGATTATTGGTTATATAATAACCTTTTCATTTTGGTGACTTTTCCTATTACTTTATGTATAAAATAAATATATTATTTTACTTTCTCAAGTACACATTTTTTTAAAGATTTTCCTTATTTATTTGACAGAGAAACACAGCAAGAGAGGGAACACAAACAGGGGGAGTGAGAGAAACAGAAGCAGGCTTCCTGCGAGCAGGGAGCCCAATGCTGGGCTCAATCCCAGGACTCCAGAGTCATAACCTGAGCGGAAGGCTGTCACTTAACCACTGTGTCACTTAACCACTGACCCACCCAGTTGCCCCATCAAGTACACATTGTTAACGGTAATTATCATGCTTAGATCTCCAGAACTTATTCATCTTAAAACTGCAAGTTTGTACCCATTAACCAACATCTCCCCATTTTTCCCACCTCCAGCACCTGAAAAGCACCATTCTACTCTATGTTTCTTGAAGTTTGACTTTTTTATAGATTCCAGATATAAGACCATGTGATATTGGTCTTTCTGAGTCTGACTAGACTCCAAGTTCATCCACATTTCTGCAAATGACAGGATTTCCTTCTTTTTTAAGGAATAATTTTTGGGAATCTAATGTACAACATGTTAACTATAATAATACTGTATTGTATACTTGACATTTAATAAGACAAGAGATCATAAGTATACTTATCACACACAAAGATAACTATGTGAGGTGATGGGTGCTCAATTATCTTGACTGTAGTAATCATTTCACAGTGTATATTTGTATTAAATCATCACATTGTACATCTTAAAAAAAACAAGAAAAGACTGTACTTTAGGTGCAGTTTTTTCCTTATGAATTGCATCTATTTATCTCAAAATTACTTAAGCTATTTTTGTGTCTATGTTGATTTTTTTTTGAGAACTGATTAGAGAATTATTTCTTCCAAAACTGATTTGTATTTGTTTCTGTCAAGAACTGAAGGTCATCAGTGTGGATTTTATACTAAAAAAAAAATTTGGACAGCTTTTTTGAACCACACAAATTATATGAATTTAATGTAATAACACGGGTTATAGGTGGCTTGTGTTGACAGTTTCTTATGGTATATATTTTCTTTCATTTCTTTTTTCATTTCATAGTCAGTGCCAAATATAGAATTCCAGCAGTCTGATGGTTGGGGAAGTGCAAACAAGAGGCTGTATAAGGAGTCATTTCAATTTTTTTGAGGAAGTAGTCTTCGGAATGGCAGAGTTTTGGGGTTTCCTGTTAGTTTTTTGGCCATGCATGGCCATAAGTGAGTTTTGTCTGTTAACCTCAAAGGCTTGAGACGTTGTGGAAAATTATCCATAAGTTCATTATATTGGACAAATTATTTCAAGGTGCACATCAGTTTCACAGTTTATTTTATATCTCTGAATTATACCTTTTATTCAAACTTAGGCCTAGATATCCCTTACTCTTTTATTTGCCAGTTCATAGACACATTTAAGAAGTTGTTTCTTGGGATGCCTGGCTGGCTCCCATCATTAAGCATCTGCCTTTGGCTCAGGTCATGATCCCAGAGTCCAGGGATCCAGCTCTGCATTGGGCTCTATGTTCAGCTGGAAGCCTGCTTCTCTCTCTCACTCCCTCTGCTTCTGTTCCCTCTCTTGTTATGTCTCTATCAAAGAAATAAATGAAATTTTTTAAAAATGGTTATTTCTTTACATTTTATTTTCCATTAACATCTGTTTTCAAAAGCAATCTGAACCATAGTGCTATAGACAGAGATACTACGTCTAATACAGTATACAGATTTTTGTGTAGATTATATCTTATCTTCTATTTTATCTACATAGCCTCTGATTAGTGAAAAAATGCAATTTTTGCTAATGTTTTATTGAATTTTAAAATTCTTAATCTTACCTTGTAAAATTAAGTCTTCACATGGATCATTACATACTCCCTACTTGGGCAACATCTTCCCAGAGAGGTCTTTTGAAATATTCTCATTAAGGCATGGATATTTCTCCCATATCATTTATCATCCTAGCCTAAACAGTATTTAAGAGTAATTGTAACTAACCATAAGAGCTCTTAATCTCAAGAAACAAACTGAGGGTTGCTGCGGGGTGGGTGAGGGAGGGATGGGGTGGTTGGGTTATGGATATTGGGAAGGATTTGTGCTATGGTGAGTGCTGTGAATTGTGTGACTGGTTATTCACAGACCTGTGCCCCTGAAACAAATAATACATTACAAGTTAATTAAAAACAAGAGTAACTACAACTATGCTATGCATTTAATTGTTTAGTGTAAATGTCTTTCTCAGAGAAGTGTTTTATTTTTTATCTCTCTAACATCATTCACTAGTGATTAGCACACAGATGCTCAATAAATACTTGTTCCGAGGAGTGTTGACTATGACACTGAATTCTGTTCACAAAATGATCAAGTTCTTGATACTGAACAGGAGGGACAGAAAAGTGTTGCTCTCTCTCCGCACCACTGGTGCGGGGGAAGGATAACTGGACCAGCCTGTTACCCTCTGGGGCTGAGCGAGATGGTGTCAGAGGCCCGGCCACCACCCTGAAATTGGGAAAGAAACCACACCGAGCCGGGAGTTGAGTCAGCCATGAAGGCGCAGCAATCTCAGCTTTATTGTATCAGAGACACAGTTATATAGAGAGGAAAGGAGGGAGTAAACGAAGTAGGAGGGGCCAATAGGAGCTCATTAGTGGCTATCACTAAGGCCTTAGGCAGATTTCAGGCCGGACTGCTGGATGGGGCTAAGTTCTCCAGTCTGCCTGTGGCTAAGAGCAGAGGGAGGGAAGATTCAGCTAGGTCACATACGCGGAAGTATTCTGGAGAAGCCTAAGAGGCCACCC
>PITA01023227.1:0-28611 GCA_004023965.1 Spilogale gracilis
TCCTCCTCCATCTCTGCCTGCCTCTCTGCCTGCTTGTGATCTCTCTCTGTCAAATAAATAAATAAAATCTTTAAAAAAAGAGAGAGAGAGAGAGAGAGAGAGAAGAGAAAATGTAAGGTGTGTACACTTCGATGACTGGGAGGGAAAGAAGCTAAATGGGAAGCAAGCTGCCTTGCCGTGGAGGCTCTTCATGGAGAGAATCCTGGTTTATCAGAACCAAGTGAAAGCCCTTAACAGTAGTATGCTAGAAGGAAGATTTGGCTGTGTCAGGAAAAGAAACACCAAACAAGGTAGAAGAATGTAGAAGACAGTGTCCACTTTCTAATTTTTCCAAGGGTTAGTTAGTTCTAGTCACCATATGTTTGTCATCTAGTCAGTAAAACTTGGGATGATTGAACTCTTCATCTTTAATCCTGAAACATTTTAATTGTTTAGATATGCTCATGGACATGTCAAGAGTGGTTGAAATTAAATGAGATATTGCACATGAAATGACTTGTATCAACTCTAAAGTATGAAACAGATGTTACTCTTTTGATTTGATAGAGAAAGCAAGGGCAAGAGGCTTTAGTGGATAAAGGGTAAGGGAAGTAGCTATATAAATATACAGAATTGTATTTGGCAGCATCAGCTAATTTAGCCCAAAAAGCAATTCTGCCTTCTTTTAACCATTACATCAGCCCCTCACTTCTGAATAGAAATGTAGGTGGGTCTTGCAGGGAAAACCTTCCCCTGCCTGAACACAGCAGGGCAATAGCACAGCATTGACAGGATCCTGTCAGGAAGAGAAGCAGGTTGCCCACTGCCTGCCTGAGAGAAACTGTTTTCTAGCTCGGGTAGAAAAAAAAAAAAAGGGATATGGACTACATTCCAAATACCAGCAAGAATTAATCAAATTACTCAGAGTCCATTTGTGAAATGATCTGTGAAGGACAGTAATTGTGAGCTCACCTTTAAGCTTCCCATTAACTAATAGGTTGTATCATGCTTATCTAGCCTCAGTATCTGCAATAATTAGGGAATGAATACAAAGCATTATAATTTCTAAACGTTGAACAAAGGATTGATTTTGACAGTAGTTAAGGACCAACTCTACTCTCAAATATTTACAATGGTCACATCAAGTCTTCAGAAACCTCTGGATCACAGAAGCAAAATAAACAGAAAATAGTTCCAAGCCCAAATAGAGAAGAGAGCAATTCTAATTCCTATATGGAAATCTTCATAGTTTTCTTCCACAACCTGAGATAATCCAAATTGATGTTCATGAAGCTTGATTCCCTAACAATTCCAACCATCAAATCATATTAGTCCAGAGTCCGTTAGTCAGTCGTTTCCTGAAACACTTCTCCATCCTCAGTTCTATTTGCTCCTTCTCTTTTTGGTTTTACTTTTTCACAATGAAATAGAAGGAAACCATTGTTGCCCTGATTTCAGAACCAGAATGCTCCACCCAGGAATCCCCAACCAATCAACACTATCCACCTGAAGGGTTTAGCATACAAAATACACTGGAGGCAGAAGTACCTACTGCCAGAAGCAGTTAAGCTCTGAAGAGAAACACACAGAACACTAAGGTTTATTGCAGAGAAGCCGGAGCTCAAGGACCAGGCTCCCTAAAATTTCTGGCTCTGATTATTAGCTAAAGTCCCCAGAAGAGAGCTGGCCAGCCATTGCGGCTTTATGGCGGTTGTATTACTGAAGTGGCACAAGCCTGGCGAAGAGTGGCTTGTGATGATCCAACCACATAGAGTCTGGGCCATCTCTAGCCATGCTCTGCAAACCATAGTAATATGAAGTCGGCTTTCAAAGGAAGCTTTCAATAACATAAGAGAGGGCGGATCCTTATATATAGATTCATGATAATTAGTCATACAGGGAAATATGTTTAATGCAATCATCTGTATCTGAATCCAAACAATATCCCATCTGTACAGTTGAGTCACATAGTATTTGTCTTTTTTCTGCCCTTCTCCATGTCAACAGTCTCATCTGATATGCTCATTAACAACGTTAGAAAAGAGAGGGGCTAGAGTGGACGGTTCCCCTTGCAGACTCAAGGTCTCCCTACACACACTGGAATATTTAGATCTAAGGTTGGAATTCTTGAACAGACTTTCTCAAAATCCTTGCATTTTAATGCTGGAAAAGACCTTAAATACCAATGAAACTTTACATTTTACAGATGAGGTGGCTAGACCCCACCATAATGGCAAGTGACCTAGAGAGAATGTATGTCACATAATTTTAGCTAGGAGATTTTCCACTACACACTTGAACTACAAGTTCAATTAAACTACATAATTTAGCACTAAATGACATTATCTTAATTTTCTATTATTCCATCAATATTTCTGAAAGCAGTGGCAGTGTGTTATTTTACCTTTCTCATTGTATTCAACTCAAGAAAAATTCCTATTAATGAATGGAAGTTAATTCGTTCCAAAATATTGGTTAGCCCACCCTTCTATAGGCAAGGTTATAGGTTCAATAACTGGAAGGACCAACTACTTCCATTATGTAAATGTATATTCATGATGAGATCTGGGATCATAGCAGATCCTTATGAATATTAGGTAAATCTTGATTAAATCAGTGAGGAACAAAACTATCTCTCTAAGATGATTCTTGTTTCATCAGAGTTCTCACCTGGAACAAGGCAAATTAATTAAGCCATGATTCCAAACAGAGTTCAGTTCTTTCTAGTTGGTAAATCCCTTGATTTAATATTGACTTAACCTCACTGAAGCCCTGCATTATTGATTTCTCTACAACAACTGTGTCACAACTACTATGATAAGGGAGGCAGCAAGAAAAAGCTTTCAAATTCATTCAACAGTAACAACATTTTTTATTTTCATGCACACCATATTGATTCACACCTCTGTGCCTCTGCATGCCACCAACAGCCAGGAGGATCCCACGGCCTGGTTAGTTCTACTTATCCTCCAAGACTCAACTTGGGTCCAGGAAAATTCCCTGAGCTCTCAGTACAATTCAAGAAATAATGTTTCCATGTCTTTTATTTCCATCAGCCAGGGCTGTAAAAATGCAGGAACTGGGTCTTTTTCATTATTCTCCATAGCATCTACCCAATTTCTGACTCACAGTAGGAGTACAGTAACTGAATAAAAAAGATATAAGAACTAAGAGAGGCAAGATCAGGAGCCCAGTTTTTTTTTTCAAGTATATTAAGAAATTACAGTCCAGAGGACAGGATGGCACCATAGGTTTAGGTAAGAAAAGGGTATGGCTTCAATTAGTTCAGTATATGGAAGGGTAAGATGGCCTCTTAGACCAGAATTTGTCAGTGGTCAGTGACTATAGGTTTTAAGCAAGAGAGAGCAATTACTCAGGTTATGAGCCTTAGCAACAAAATGTCAAAGACCTACACAGGATACTGGAAAATAAATACCAGGAAATTAAAACTTTCATGACTCTGAGCCAGAGCTCTCTATAAACTTTAGGCCAAATACAGGATCTGGTTTAGAATACAGGACAACCCAAAATCCAAGCAAGTTAAAATAAGTTGCTAGTGTGGACACCAAAGAAACCAAGAGAAAATTAGTTTTGAAATAACTGACATGTAACTCAATGTGAATTCAGTAAGACAAAATCATATCCTAATATTTCTATCTAAAATGCATAAGCTTAAAGCTCTTATAGAAATATAACATATACAGAGTATATTCTTATAAAATCTCCCAGTTTTTATTTCAATGCACATTCTAACATGAGAATAATGTTATTATTCCTAAACATCTACAGTCAATATCTCTTACAGAAATTTGTCCAATCATTCAGAAGTAGTATATGCATTACACAGGTTTTCTGATATGATCATAGTGAAAATAGTTTTGATTCTCATTTGATAAAATTGCTTATTCAAATCAAATATTAATTTAAGCTTTTTAAATGTATTTTTATTTTTCTATGTTGAAAAAACTGCCTTTATACCATTTGATTTAAACCTGCAGGTTTGTTTATCAGAAAATCGAGCTCAAAAGTAAAATAACAGCTTCTAAGGATGTTCTTTAATAAATTTCAAAGTAATTCTTTTTGCAAAGTTGCAAAGTTCCACTGCCACCTCAGTTTAAAACTTTGCTAATGGATCAAGCCTTTCTCCAAAGCCCAGTACAAGAAAGTTTCTCACACAACTGTCAGATGGCCTTGACACTTTTCCAGAATGCCATGGATTTACATCCTTTCCAGAAAACATTTTAGAAGAAAATAATGTTTCTATCAGTATGTAATACAGCAGCAATGAAAGAAAGTGATTTAGAAATTTTCCAGAATCAGTTTTTTAAAAGAAAGCCATTACCAAACTCCATTCTCCAATAAAAGTATTCCAATACACAAGAGTAGCATGTGTTTCTCGCACTTTGTTTCACAAGGGACTGGTTTAATGCCCTTTTAGAGCAGTCCACTGTTACTCCAGTAAGAACCTTGTGAAGACTACAGATTACAGAGGACAGGTGATTAAAAAAAGAATTTAAAATGTTGGAACATTTACTGGGTTATTAGAGAAGGCAGAAGTGGGACAGCATTCAGGGCAGAGTCAGTCATGTGTGCAGTTCCTTCTTCATTCCCATTTACCTGGATGAAATGAGGAAAGCCAGAGAAAGGGTTTAAAATTACCTAACAAACTATAGAGGTAGTTCTTCCAAGCAACCTCTCACAGGAGCAAGCATTCCTTCTCCACCTTGACTTGAATCTGGGATTACAGACATGCAATGTATTCTTCATAGAAGATTGACGTTTATTTCTAATACTAACATTTTATTTCAATAAAAATTTTGACTAAGCGCACTGTGGTAACTTAGATCAAGTCATGGAATAGAAAATATATATATTCAGGAAAAAACTGGAGGAATTTGGTTATAGTCTAGAGTTTAGCTAATAGTAATGAACAAAGGTTGGTTTCTTAATTTTTCCAAAAGTACCAGGCTAATATAAGATGTCAACAAGGAAAACTGGATGAAGGGTATATGGGAACCTTCTGTACTTTCTCTGCAACATTTCTGTGAATCTAAAATCATTAAAAAATAAACAAATGAATAAATAAAAACCAGAAACAGACCCATAAATACATAGAACAAACTGATGGTAGTCAGAGAGGAGGGGCGTGAGGAATGGCAGAATAGGTTAAGGGGAGTGGGAGGTATAGGCTGCCAGTTTTGAAATGAATAAGTCCTGCGGATAACAGGTACAGCAGAGGGAATATCATCAGTGGTATTGTACTAGGGTTATATGGTGACAGGTGGGAGCTACACTTGTGCTGAGCATAACATAGCCTCTAAACTTGTTGAATCACTGTGCTATACACCTGCAACTAAGGTAACATCATGTGTCAACTACACTTCAGTAAAAATAGATAAGTAATAAATAATTCAAAAGTTATTTACTTTAAAAAAAACCTCTGATAAACTTGTTAAGTATAGCATTGACCATTCTACACAAAACTTATCTCATTCATTCTGCCTTTATTTTTTTTTAAAGATTTTATTTATTTGACAGAGAGAAACACAGCCAGAGAGGGAACACAAGCAGGGGGAGTGAGAGAGGGAGAAGCAGGCTTCCCGCTGAGCAGGGAGCCCGATGTGGGACTCAACCCTGGGTCTCCGGGATCATGACCTGAGCTGAAGGCAGTTGCTTAACCAACTGAGCCACCCAGGCACCCCTCATTCTGCCTTTAAAATGCACCTAAAACATATTAAATCCGCAGCAGCTAAACTAATAATTCTAACTTGTGTTGGGAGAACAGATATTTATTAAAGCATGTAGAGATTCTGTAATCTCATTACAAATCAAGTCTTAGATGAAAGAGGATTCGTGAAACAGTGGATAAAAATGCCAGGAGAGTCATATGGCTCTTGAAAGGATAACAAATTCAATTAATGGGGACTGCGAATTTCACATTTCTATAACAAAGTAACTTTTATAAAAGCAACTGAAACTCCTTTTTATTATGACTTGCTAAAAAGAACAAATTATTACTTTATTTCAATTTAACCAAATTTTATTGACAGTGTGTGACCCACTGCTCTGATTTGTGATGAGGGTACTAAGTAAACATGAAAACATAATGCCGAACCTTCACTGATTCTCAACATCTACAACAGTTTTCCCAACCTGTGTCTATGGTTTGAGACACTGAAAGAACAAACTTGGTGAATAAAAATAAAAAAAACTATATATAAAAAAAAAACCTAAAAATAAATACAGAAAAGAAAAATCAGGTTTTCTATTGTGAATATGCCTTTTAAATCTTCACCCAAATAAACTCCCATACCATCTGAAGGCAAGAAAAATAAATAAATATTAGGAGCAACTAGAGGAATGATTGGGGGAGCAATACTAAAAACAGGGGCCGGCAACAGAAGCCACCCACAGTTATGCCCTCGCAAAAGTCCCACAGAACAGCACCTACAGTCCATCCTCCTGTGGGTCACAGGCCTATCCGTAACCACCCTGATAACTAATCTTGCTCCTGTTTTAAAAAGATATCCAGGAAAGGCATCCAGATGGGCTCCTTTACTCATACATTCCAATACTTATCAAATTTCATTTCTGCAGAAGTTTTCCCTTGTTTGGGTTTCCAAATCATTATGTAATTCCATATAAGAAAAATAGGATATTAGTATATCAGCATTTATAACAATCTTTTCTCTGTTGGCATAGTATGAATCAATCCCTTAGAGACTGACACTCTCCAGATGAATGAATAGATTAGTTTCTGGCACTTTATCCCTAGCTGGTGACAAACCAATTTCTCCCGAAGACCCTCATCCTAACTCTTTCCAAATATCACAAAATGAGCCGACGGACCTGTGAAGCCTATCCTGAAATACCCAATTCATTCTTCCTAGTATCATAATATTCCCTAACTTGGTATATATATTTATACAAAACATAAAAAAAATTCATAATTCAGTTAAATATAGCTACCTTTATTGAGATTTGGATTATAGTATGTTAAGACAATAAGATCTATCCATGATATCTAATACGTCATAAACTTTACAGTAATAAAATCCCACAATAAAACCCCAAAGCAGGTAGCATATTAGGCAAATATTGTCCCACAAACTTCTTTGCCCTATACTTCATAATCTTCATGTGAGCTTATTTCAGTGCCTTAAAAATATTTTTTCCTATTAAGAAACTTGAGAGGGGTGCCTGGGTGGCTTAGTTAAGCAACTGCCTTCGGCTCAGGTCATGATCCCGGAGACCCGGGATTGAGTCCCACATCAGGCTCCCTGTTCAGTGGGAGGCCTGCTTCTCCCTCTCTCACTCCCCCTGCTTGTGTTCCCTCTCTGGCTGTGTTGCTCTCTGTCAAATAAATAAAATCTAAAAAAAAAAAAAAAAGGAAAGAAACTTGAGAAACTTACAGACACTAAAATTAGCAAATTACCTTGGATTTGCAATTCTATTAATTGTTCTTCCCTTGTATTTCTTGGCAGACTCATAAGACTTTGTAAAATCTAGTTCTACCTAAAGCTGACAAAATATTTTAGGCCACTGGAAGTGTCACAAATGTCATTTTCTAGGCCAGTTTCAAATTGAAAACATGTTCATACTTTGCACACAATGTTGTCACACAACTATTTTTCAGTAATCTCACAGCAATTCCAATTATTTTTAATAAGGTTATTTATGGATATGACATGTGGCAATTTTTGACAGACCAAGTGAAAAATAGATGTTCAAAAAAATCCATTTCTTTATATTAAAATATGTTTAAGGTGTTAATAGCAATTTTATGTGGCAAACTATAAAGTTTTTTAGACATTACCAAATTATCCTCACAGTGCCCAAGTTAGTATTTTCTTTATCGATGGAAAAATGAGATTAAAATGCACAGTAAAGTCAGAGTTAATAAAAAGCAGAATAGAGAAGTGGTCTTATACTTTGAATTCTAGAATTATGTCCATAAGACCTTTTTCATTATAGTAAAACTTCTAGATTATTGGCACCATCTATGGCTTGAACCACTGAAAGAACAAACTTGAGAAGGAAAATAAACAATTATATTAAAAATTAACAAAGAGGGATGCCTGGGTGGCTCAGTTGGTTAAGCGACTGCCTTCAGCTCAGGTCATGATCCTGGAGTCCCAGGACTGAGTCCCACACAGGGCAGGCTTCCTGCTCAGCCGGGAGTCTGCTTCACCCTCCGACCATCCCCCTCCCCCACACTCTCTCTCATTCTCTCTCAAGTAAATAAATAACATCTTTTTAAAAATTCACAAACTAAATTTTATTTTATAAGTTCATCTTTTAAATCTTTACCTAAATGAATTCCTATTCTATCTAAAGGAAAGAAAAAAAATGTGTTAAGGTCTAACAGAGTGATGATTTGGAAAACAGTGGTAAAAATAGTGACAGAAATATAGGCAAATAGAATAAATTGGGGAATTCTTGGCTCCTTACTCAACCTGAGTATTTTGTTAAATGTATATTTTTAATTACCCCTCTGGATAACAGTTTCTTTCACTCATGGCTCAGTTTTAGTTCTACCTGTGGGAATGAATGAATTTTTCCTAAAATCAAGTATAAGATTTATGTTACTGTGATTCTGGGTGCACAGCAGGATGGCAGACTGAATGGGGCCAGGACTGAGAGATCAGACAGACCCACTGAACACAGCAGAAGCTTAAGCCTAGGTGTTTTCAAAAGTAAACAGCAGATGAAATGCAGTTAACATGGCTATAGAGGAATGATGTCCAGTGCCATGAAACAGAATGATCCATGCAGGCAGGGAAGTAGTTGGTTAGCATTGGGGAAGAATAGCAGGAGATGGTCAAGTTTTTCTAGAAAAAAAAGTAAAACAAAGAATGTCCAGATAATATATTCATAATTATATAAATGTGAGGTTAGTCTTGGATTTCAGTAGGAAGTTTCAGTGGAGGGTGACAGCCTCTGGGAAGATCAGCAAACACAGAACTGAGCCTGGGCCTAGGAGGTCCTAGAGTCCTGGGTAGGTTACCAAAGAGCAGAAAGGACAGGGGCCAAAGAACTCTCTCCCTAAGTTTCTATTCAACGGGCATAAAGTTTCAACTATGCAAGATAAGTAAGTTCTGGAGATCTGTACAGTACTATGCCTATAGTTACCAATACTGCCTTATACTTAAACACTTATTAAGAGCATAGATTCTAGAAAAAGAAGAAAAAAAAAAAAAAAAAAAAGAGCATAGATTCTATGTTCAGTTGTCTTACCACAGTTAAAAACAAAATAACAAAAACAAAATCTGACTCCCAGTTCCAGGATAAAAGGCAGAGGGGTCTTGTCACTGAAAAGGCAATTTCCTGCCACTAGAACCAAATTATAAATTCAGAACCACGGGGCATCATCTGCTGATGTAAATTGAAAGAATTATTCGCCCAGTAGAGGGTCTGTAGCTTCTCCTTTATGTAATTTTTTAAGTGTCATCCACCTCTCCTCCAGGTTCCTTGTCAAAGTAGGAACTGGTATTGTTCGCATTCATATTTCATATATCTCTTAAGTATCTTCCATTGAAATGTTTTTGTTTCTCATTATAGAAAGGAAAGCTTTTTTTTAATTTATTAATTTGTTAATTTATTTCTTTATTTTCAGTGTTCCAAGATTCACTGTTCATGCCCCACACCCAGTGCTCCATGCAATACGTGCTCTCAGTACCCACCACCAGGGTCACCCATCCCTCACCATCTCCCCTCCAAGACCCTCAGTTTGTTTCTGAGTCCAAAGTCACTTATGTTTCGTCTCCCTCCCTGATTCACCCTATTTCCCATTTACCATTACTATAGGCAATTCACTAATAGGTAGATAAGTTTCCTGAGTTGGGAAGGCTAAGAAGTTCTTAAGATTCACTGACTTTCCCATTTAAGGTTTTTTTGATGGTAGGAATGGCAGCTGTTATGTCACGGTGCCTGTAGAAGTCTGAAAAGATCCCTACTCCTCTTCGTTCTCATTTTCCTTTGCACAGAAGCCCTTCCCATAATTTAGCACTAACCATAATAATCTCTTCTTTTAAATCCCCTTATTTCTAATCATCCTTGACTTAGTTTAAATGTTACTCCTAACAATTTTCTCTGCCCCCGTATCAATTTGTTGTCTTTGCCACACCTAAAGCTCCATTACTATCATCATACCATGTTATAAGTCCTGTTTACTTGCCTGTTCTCCAGTATACTACAGATTTCAAGAAGGCACTGATCAGATCCACCCCTTATATAATTGCAGTCCCAGCACCTGGATTAGTATTCACCATTTATATTTAAGCATTTGATTAATATTTATGGGAGGGATAAATAACTACATAAGCCAGGGACCCAAGGTATTCTCTCCCCCCTCCTTTTTTTAAGATTTTATTTATGTATTTGAGAGACAGAGAGCAGGGGGAGAAACAGAGAGATAGAGGAAAGCAGACTCCACAATGAGGATTGGACAGAGGAGCCAGACAAGAGGCTTAAACCCAGGACCCTGAGATCATGACCTGAGCCAAAACCAAGAGCTGGATGCTTAAGCAGCTAAGCCACCCAGACACCCCAGTCTCTCTCCCTTTCCTTGTTACTCAACATCTGTCCTACAGTCCCATCTTGGCTTCTACTCTTCTTGAAATATAGTATATAAGATGACAACCCCACAGCCTCATGGTTCACAATGTCTTCTACCTTTGAAACTGGTGGGGCTCCTCCATTTCTCCATCTTCCCTGCCATCATCCTCCAGCAAGCCATAATTACCTCTTTCCTAGAGCACTATAATGGGGACCTGAGATCTTTCTGCCATCACTTATACTCATCTTCAAAACTATTTTCCTGAGAGCAGCCAGAGGCATATTTTGAAATCATCAATATTTTCTTTTCCTTAAAACCCTAGAATGGCTTCTCAGTATTTCAAGAATAAAATTGAATCTGCTTTTTTTCAAGAATTAAACTGAATCAGGGCACCTGGGTGGCTCAGTTGTTAAGCGTCTGTCTTCAGCTCAGGTCATGATCCCGGAGTCCCAGGATGGAGCCCCGCATCAGGCTCCCTGCTCAGCGGGAAGCCTGTTTCTCCCTCTCTCACACCCCCTGCTTGTGTTCCCTCTCTCACTGTGTTTCTCTCTGTCAAATAAATAAATAAAATCTTTTTAAAAAGAATAAAGAAAGAAAAAAAGAAAGAAAGAAAGAAAGAAAGAAAGAAAGAAAGAAAGAGAGGAAGAAAGAGAAAAAAGAATAAAACTGAATCTACGTCTACAAGATCTAATCTTTTTCCACCTTTCTACTCCTTCCCCACTATGGCACAAATTAAGATCTGGCTATGTAAAATTTAACTAGGTAAAATAATTTGTATGGGTAATTTATCATGCATATACTTGTGCAACAAAGAATGATTATGTATAGTATAAATCTGTAGCAAATCAACTTTGATGTAAATTTTTAAAATTACAACCATCAACTCTTTATATATACTCAGTTTTTGTGAATTTACTATCAAGGAAGATTGGTTGTCTGTGTATAGAACAAGTCTTCCATGCTGTTGTGTTTTGGTTTGTTTGTTTTTGTGGGTGGGGGTTATTAAGAACAACTTTAAAATAATCAGAGGAATTATTACCTGGCCTGACCATCACTGTCTTAGACCAGTGGTCTCTCTGTTTGTTGATCTCATTCATGTGATAGATCTCATTCATGTGACTGTATATTCATGTGATTGTTACCACAGGTACCTCTGTGGTAACAATCCAAAAATAAGTTTAACCACCTTTGTCCAAACCTATTCATTCAATGCACAGCTTTACATTTTAAGTTCCTCTGCACTTTCTATTTTCTCCAACAACTCTCCTACCTGCTAAACCCTACCATTATTTCAAGATTCTGTGCAGGTGTCTTCTTACCCTGGAAGCCCTCCCTGAATCCTCAGAACAGACTGGATTAGATGTCTGCTTTTGTTCGCCATTGCCACCTAATATGCAACCTCAGAATTTATTACAATATATTTCAATAATCTTCATTTTTTTTCTATCTCTCTTCCTAGACTGTTCTTTCATTTCATTAATACCTGTCAAGCATCTATTGTGGTCAGAGGATGTTCTTGGTTCTTAGGATACCTTAGTGCACAAAACAATCTTTTACCATAAAGGAACTTATACTCTAGTGGAAAGAGACCAAAGCTATACTACTTTTTAAAATAATTAAAGTATACACTATAATAAAAGGAAGCAAGAACAAATAGAGTGAATAGGGGCGAATGCAGGGCTTAGAGATCAGGGCAGTATTGGATAGTAGAGTCAGTGCTGGGATCATTGATAAGGTTGTATGTGAACAAAGACATGAGGACCCCAGAGAGGAACTCAAGAGGAAGAGCATTCCACACAGAGACTAACTAGTGCAAAGCACTTAGGTGGGAGTCACCTAGTGTTTTTGAGGAGCAGCAAGTTGGTCAGTGTATCTAAAGCACAGGGAGAAAGAGGAGAGTAGAAGGGAAGAAAGGCACTGAGATATAACGGGTTTAAAATCAGGAGTTCATTTAGGTCATTAAAAGATTTTGGCTTTTACCCTAAGTGAAATAAGCTTCATTGTAGAACTTTGAGCAAAGGAATGACATAGTAACTTAATTAAAAAAAAAAATGTGTTCTGACACCTAATTTAAAGTTAAACCAACAAGATAAATATAAAGAGTTCTATTAGAGGACTACTGCAGTAAGAAGAGATGTAAGGGTAACTCAAAGCAAGGAGGTAAGTGGTAGAAGTGATGAGATAAGTTATACCTGAAAGACAGAACACATAGGATTCCCTAACAGATTGATGCAGTGGGAGGGAAAGACAGAAGTCAAGTACAACTATATGATCTTTGGCTTGAGCAACTGAAAAAATAAATAAAGTTGGCATCAACTAAGATGAGATCACCAAGATCGTACTTGTAAGATAAAACAGAAGGTCAAGGTCGAAGCCCTGCAGCACTCCAACATAAAATGGCAGGGAAAAAGAGGAGGAACTAGGAAGAAAGACCAAGAAAGAGTCACTGTGGATTAAGACAAAAAGCAAAAATGGTTTCAGCTCAGGTAGTGATCTCAGGGCTCGGAGACTGAGCCCCCTGTCAGGCTTTGTACTCAACAGAGACTATTTAAGATCCTCTCTCCTGATTCAACTACAGGAAACAAGCTGAGGGTTGCTGGAGGGGAGATGGGTAGGAGGGTGGGGTAACTGAGTGATGGGCATTAAGGAAGGCACGTGATGTGATGAGCACTGGGTGTTATATGCAACTGATGAAGTATTGAATTCTACCTCTGAGACTAATGATGTACTATGTATTGATTTACTGAATTTAAATTTTAAAAAAAAGACTCTCCCTCTCCTTCTGTCCCCCTAACTCTCTCTCTAAAATAAATAGATAAATCTTTAAAAATTTTTTATTATAATGTAGGTAAGTTTGTATTTTTCCTTATTTACTTTTGGATACTTTATAATCTCTAAAACAGAGGTCATTCATCTTTTTGTGTGTGTGAACTTTTAAATTGAAGCATAATATATATAATATAAAGTATAGAAGTTTTAAGTATATAGCTCAATGATGGCTCCTTGCACAGTATATATACCCACATAAACACCACCCATATTAATATATAGAACATCCCTAATACTCCAGAAGATTAATGATTTTTTAACTTCTATCACTAAACATTGCCTGATATGAAAAGGAATCACACAATTTCTATCCTTTGTTTCTGACTTTATTCACTAAACATGATACTATGTCTGAGGGACTCATTCATATTGTTAGTCCAACAGTAGTCCATTATTATCATTGCTGGTTAGGGATCCATTGCATGAATGGATCACATTCATTCACTAATGATGTACTATGTATTGATTTACTGAATTTAAATTTCACCACAATTCATTATAATTTCTTCTTTTAATGGACATTTGGATGGTTTCCAGTTTTGCACTATTATGAGTACCACTATACAAGCATTTTTGTTCATATGTGTTAATCTCGGTAACTAAATTTCTGGTGGGGTAAATACCTAGGAATAGAATTTCTGAGTTGTAGGATGTACAGGATTACCATTAGTAGATATGGTCAAATAATTTATTAAAATGGCTATATACATTTATACTCCCATCGACCATATATAAAAATTCAACTGTAGCAAAATTTTGATTTCTACTCATTCTACAGGACAGATACAGAGATATGTATTATGTTATTTCCCAGTATTTTTCTTGTATTTAAAAAACTTCATAATTCTAAAAATATAGAAAGGTATGAAAATTGGAAGCAATTTCTGGAAGAATGTTCAATAAAAGGAAGCAAGATTATTTTATTCTTGTTCCTCCTTCCTCCTCCTGGGCAGTAGATACATAAATGTTAGGGGAATAGAGATACTGACTAGTGGGACTTGGGATTATTTAACATAGTAAGAGTCACGGAATACATGAAAAGAACCCAATTTTGACAGAAGGATAAGGTCAAATTTTCTGGTAGATACTTTATCAGCAAGATCTAAGGTACATCTTTCAGCACCCCACCTTTACTCCAAAGCCCCAAAGCTCTAGCAGAAGACCTAGGAGAAAAATTCAAGGGTTTCTAGGAGGAATGATAAAACAAAGGGTTAAGGACCCTTGAAAGAAATAAAACAGAAAGAATCTAAAATAGGGTGCTTTTTAACCCACTCAATAGAAGGCCATCTGGGGCTGCCCAATTAGCTGAGACAGAATAAGTATGGTTAAGAAGTTGAATAAATTAAATTACATTCTAAATCCACATGCTCCTATGAACCAACAGAAGGAGTATGCTTGCCTTGCAGTTGAAGTACAGCAGTTCTGTGTATGTTAGCCTCACTTACAGTAAGCTTGTTTACAATGGTCTCTACATTCTTCTAAGAGCAGTCAAGTGTTTTTACCTGAGTCAGCATTTCTGGGGGTGAACCCTGGGAATTTGTTCCATAAACAAGATTCCTTAGTGATGTTAGTATGCAGCCAAGTTTTGGAACCACTAGTATGTAATCTTTTGTATCACTGAGTTGGCTCATGGGTTTAAATAATTGAAAGTCACTAAACCATGGATATTTCTGGCTCTTATACTTGAAGAAAAGTTCATTCAGGGGATACTGATTCATTTGAACCTGTGACAAGAGGTGATTTTTACAGTGAGAGAGTTCTGGGTATGCTGCCCAAGCTTGACAATAATGAACTAACCCAAGGTGGGCCTTCCCACCAGAAGACAGCACTTCTAAGACCCTTCAACCCTTCCAGACCACAAGGCTTAGTTCTTAATCAGAAAAACTATCTTATGGGGATGCACCTTTTCAATGCAGTTTATCCTCTGTTGTCTACTTTTATGAAACATAATACTTACTGGAAGCTGAACAGAACATAGAAAAAATATTTTTTACTCCAAAATTGGGATAGCTTATTTATAAAATTAGATACACATTACTTAATGTTTCAGAGCAATCACTCTAGATCATAAACATTTCCATTCAGTTCCAAAGGTAAGCATTTTATCCCATGCATTCATTATTCTCTTTCTTAGGAAATTACTCTCTTTGTGATAAAAATTACTTTTTCTTAATCAAACCATAACTTCCCTCCCTCTCTCAAACTATATATTTTTTTCTTTTCTTTCTGTTTTTATAAGGGTTTAGAAACTACTTTTTATTTTTCAAGACATCAGGTTTAGATGTAAATAGCATTTGATGCATGTCTTCACTATACCAGATACTGTCTTAGATACTTAATACTTTAACATATTGCAAAGGATTTGGTCTTAGCAAAAATTAGGTATGGCAAGGGTCGCAATCCCTGTGTTGCTCGCGAAAAAACCAAGGCTCTGTAAGTTTGCATCATGTGCCCCAAATTCATACAGCTAGTGAATAAGTCAGGATTCCTGGGCAGGCATTAAAATGTTATCTCTCTTCCTCTTTCCATAAAATGAGTGGCTTTCAAACTGTGTTCTCTGGAACCTGAGTATTCCAAAGACATCAGGAGTTCTGCAAATGTTAGGTACAGATTTCATTTTTAAGTGTTATAAATCAAACCCTAACGTGCTGAAAACCACCTTCTGTTGGCTGTACAGTTAGATCCATTCATTTTTGTGTCCTCCTTAAAATAAATGTTCTCCTACCATCTCTATGCATACAATTTAAACTTTTTATAAATCTGCTGATGATTAGAAAGATGTTTTTCTTTCTGTCTTGATCTTTTGTTGAATTTAGATTCAGCATACTCGTGCCTCATAAATTTCACAAATAGGACACATGTGTTACATGTACTCAATTAAATGCCAAACACAGCTGAGCAATATCTGCTAGATATATTGGCCTATCATGATATGTAGTCTATTGTGAAGTAATCAGTTAATATAGAGAAAATCTGGTAGTAACCACAGAATATTACAATTAATAGAGGTGATCATAGACACTTTGTATTCTGAATGTCTGTTTTATTAAAAGAATGTAATCAGTTATTATATATGAGTGATTCTTTTTGAGAAGTTTTTTTTTAATACAGAAAACATTCTATATGCCTTTCAAACATCCAAGATTATAAAGTAAGCTGTTTAAATACTTGTCATCCTTTGCAACTACTTCTCTGTATTATTCATGGTTTTCTCGATAGAGTTTAACTAAAACAAAACACAGAAATCAGTAAGTTGGTGACACCAATGACGGAGTGCTACTGTCATCCTTAGCTACTAAATTCAATCTGTGTGCTCACAAAAAAACGCATTATTTGATCCTTATGAAATAAATGTTATCAATTTCAACTTCTGAAAAGACATTTGTCCAAAAAAAGTAGCATCATTATCTGTTCTATATACTGGGGTTTCAATTAAGGTTTCCCTTAAAAAAAGAATCCTGCTACTTTGAAAATTTAAAGATCAGTCTACTACACTATGCAGCCATTTGTCAAATAAAATAGTACTCAGCCATAAAAGAAAGAAAAAAGAAAAGTTATTGAATAAACAGACCACTTTATAATTTCCCATTGTAACCAACTAAGGTAAAAACACATTTTATTGTGTTCCATTATTCTCCAATGAACTCTTTTATTTTCTAGATTTTATTTATTTATTTGACAGAGACAGAGAAAGAGAGAAGTGGGAGGGGGGATAGGGAGAGGGATAAGCAGACTTCCTACTGAGCAGGGAGCTCAATGAGGGGCTCAATCCCCAGACCCTGGGATCATGACCTAAGCCAAAGGCAGACGGTTAGCAACTGACCCACCCAGGTACCCCACTCCAATGCAGTCTTAACAAAAATATCATTAGATTCTCAAAGGACATTTCATCTACAGCATTCTTAAGAGAAAGAAGAAAGAATTAAAATGGGGGTTAAGTTCTAGAACTGGATCACTTTAGCCAATACAGCATTATATATTTGATTGCTCACTTACATTACTTCAAGTAAAATATGAGGAAGCTTCTGTAATTATCTATACTGATGCATTCAAGAACAAAGTAGTCAATATCCTTCATGTCTAGAATATTATTTAGAATTAGTTTCTTCTCATAATAAAATATCATGGTATGTTGTATTTTCTATTTATAAATAACATAAAATCTACCCTTCTTTCTCAAATATCAATATCTCTATACTGTTTCTTTATCTGTCAAATACATATCACAGCTCCTCTAGAGCCAGCCTCTCTACTCGTACCCAAATTCCATCCCTCCCATCCACTTAAGGACATCACTATAACAATTCTCCATACTCTAATCTATATCATCAATTCTTGTTCTCTGCTGGATCTTTCTCATCAGGATAAAAATCTCCTTTTAAAATTTTTCCCATATTTAAAAGAAATCTCTAACTTCAACTTTCCCCCATTAGCTGCCATGTTACGTTTCTTTTCTTCTTTTTATAATAAAACTCCTTCAAAGAGTGATCTGTATATCCTATCTCCAATTTCTCACCTCCATCTTAAATCCACTCCACTCAGCCTTGTATCACTTTTATTCCTATCATTCTTATCAAGGTCACTCATCACCTCTGCTTGTCAATACCCAACAGTCAACTCTTGGTCCTCATTTATTGGGCTCAGCAGTGACATTGGGCACAGTTGATGATCCCTTGTTTCTATACTTGTTTTCCAGGACATCACAGTTCCCCATATTTCTCCTATCTCAACACTCATTCCTTCTCAGTGTCCTTTGTTATTTCTTCCTCCTTCTTCTCCCTTACTATGAAATGCTGGAGTGTCACAGAGATTTCCACTTTGTCTTTTTCTTTTCTTATAACTTTCTTGGAGATCCCATTCAGATATGATCTTAAATACCATCTATGTGTCAATAACTCCCAAATTCATATCTCCAGCCCCAACCCTTTCCCAAACACCAGATTTAACTAGACAATTGCCTACCAGAAATCTCCATTTGTTTGTTCAATAAACAGATCAATTCAACCACCAAACCCACCCCACCTATGTTTCTCACCATTAACACTGATGGCAACTCCAACTTTTTCAGTTGATAGTGTTAAAATCCAACAGTCATCCTTGCCTCCTCTATTTCTCAAATTCTATATCCAGTTCTCAAGAAATTTTGTCTTAGCCTTCAAAGTATACCCAAAACCTAATCCCTTCTCACTACTTCTATTACTACCTTCCTGACCCAAATCATCATCATTATCTGTCTTCTAAATTATTTCAGTTGATCCCTGACAGTTCTCTCTGCTTCTATCCTACCCCACTACCACCCATAATATCAGAAGAGCCAGATGGTTATATTAAAAGGTAAGTCACATTATGCCATTCCTAGGCTACCAGGTCCTATGTGTTCTGGTACCTTGACCACTTACCTCTCCTACCATCTTCCTTACTTCCTTCACTCACTCTACTTCAGACACACTGAACTTTATGCTGTTCTTCACATTCCTACCTTAGAACTTTTGCACCAGTTGTCCTCTCCTTCTGAAACGTTCTTCCTCAGCTATCACCAACTTCAAGTCTTTACCTGAATATCACCTTATTGAGGTCTTCCCCTAACTACTCTATTGAAACTTGCCACCTGTACCCTTCCCTGATATTTTCCCTATCTAATTTACTTAACTCTATTTTTCTTCTTTTTTTATTTTCTAATATCAACTATAAATGTTGAGAATTAATTATTATGTTTATTATGCATAGCCTCTATCCCTTCTCTAGAATGTAAGCTCCATGAAGACAGGGATATTCATCTGGTTTGTTTAGTAATGGATGGTAGTCATCTAAAACCGTGCCTGGCCCATAATAGGTGTTCAGTAAATGCATGCTAAGAAAATGGACTCCATTCACAACAACAGACTCAACAACATAATCCTTGATGAACTGAAAAAAAAAAGGACAAAAATGAACTATTAGGACTTCATAAGATAAAAAGCCTCTGCACATAAAAAAAAGGAAATGATCAACAAAACTAAAAGGCAGCCTAAGGAATAGGAGAAGATATTTGCAAATGACATATCTGATAAGGGTTAGTATCCAAAATCTACAAAGAATTTATCAAACTTAACACCCAAAAAACAAATAACCCAGTTAAGAAAAGGGCAGAAGATATGAATAGATGCTTCTCAAAAAAAGACACCCAGATGGCTAAAAGAACATGAAAAGATGCTCAACATCACTCATCATGAGGGAAATACAAATCAAAACCACAATGAGATACCATCTTACACCTGTCAGAATAGCTAAAATTAACAACACAAAAAACAACAGGTGTTGACAACGATGTGGAGAAAGGGGAACCCTCTTGTACCATTGGTGGAAATGCAAACCAGTGGAGCCACTCTGGAGAAGAGTATGGAGGATCCTCAGAATGTTAAAAATAGAACTACCCTATGATCCAGCAATTGTACTACTAGGTATTTACCTAAAGGATACAAAAATACAGATTCAAAGGGGTACAAGAATGCTGATGTTTACAACAGCATTACTAACAATAGCCAAACTATGGACAGAGACCAAATGTCCATCAACTGATGAATAGATAAAGAAGATGTGGTTTATATGTACAATGCAATATTACTCAGCTATCTAAAAGAATGAAATCTTGCCATTTGCAAGGACATGGAGAGAGCTAGAGTGTATCATACTAAATGAAATAAGTCAGTCAGAGAAAGATAAATACCATACAATCTCACTTATATGTGGAAATAAAACAGATGAATAAATGGGAAGGAGGAAAAGAAAAAAAGGAGAGAGGAAAATAACCCATAAGAGACTCTTAACAATAGAGAACTGGGAGATGATGGAGGGAGGTGGGTGGCTGGGTGGTGGGCTAGATGGTGACAGGTATTAAGGAGGGTACTTGTTATGATGATCACGGGGTGTTGTATGTAAGTGATGAATCACTGAATTCTATTCCAGAAACTAATATTGCACTGTATGGTAACTATCTAAAATTTAAGTTAAAGAAAACAAAAGAAAGAAAAGACAATGGAAATCATCATTAAATCACAACAAACAATCCATTATATCCATACAGTTTAAATCAGTGGTTTTTGGGGCCCCTGGGTGGCTCAGTGGTTAAGCCTCTGCCTTCGGCTCAAGTCATGATCCCGGACACCTGGGATCGAGCCCCACATCAGGCTGCCTGCTCATTGGGAAGCCTGCTTCTCCCTCTCTCACTCCCCCTGCTTGTGTTCCCTCTCTGGCTGTGTTTCTCTCTGTCAAAATAAATAAAATCTTTAAATAAATAAATAAATAAATACATACATACATACATACATACATAAATAAGTGGTTTTCAACCCAGAGTGATTTTTGTCTCCTCACCACCACCATTCAGGGAAGATTTGAAATGTCTGAGACATTTTTGGTTGTTGTACCTTGGAAGCTTCTACTGATATCCAGTGACTAAAGATCAAGGATACTGCAAAACATTCTACAAATGTACAGGAAAGCCCCCACAACAAAAAGTCATCTGGTCCAAAATGTCAAGAATATTGAGACTGAGAAACCTTGGTTTACACTGAGATTTTAAGAGATCCTAAAAGACAGAACAGGATATTCAGGAACTCAGTACTGTAGAACTACCACACTGCAATATTTTATCATGCCCAAAGTTTTAGTTCAGTGAATCCTTTCTTATGTTCTTAGTATGTCATAGGACCACAGGCGATACAGTTCTGCTATTTATAGGGTAAACTGCATTCCCAAAGAGATTTAACAATGTTTCAATACTTGCACAGCCAGTTAACAGCAAACCATAATCATGTTTTTAAATCCGAAAACAAAAAAATAAATAAAAAATTTTAAAGATCTAAAAACAAAATAAATATAAGAAAAGAATGCTAATAAACAAGATGCCTTAGAGCTGGTATGCTTTGTGTGCCGGAATTTTTTTAATAACTTCTTTTCTACACACTGATCCTAGACCATAAAATTTTTCAGCATGCCTGCTGGTGGTTTTAAGAGAACTGAAAAAAAGAAAACAAATAAACAAAAAACAGACATGGCCCCAGTCAATACAACAGTGAGCAAAGAGAATTAGCAATGAAGTAGCTGCAAAAAAAACATAAAACCCTCATGCACCGCAAGTAAGGGTAATCTAGGGAGGGAAACGAAACAACAGAGACTTTGAACACAGAAACAAACTGAGGGACTTGGAGGGAGGGGGGTGGAGGGATGGGAGAGCCTGGTGGTGGGTACTGGGGACACCTAAAGCGTGGAGCACTGGGTGTGGGGAATGGGGAATGAATCTTGAAACACTGGAAAAAAAAATTTTTAGTAATAAAAAAAAAAAAAACATAAAACCCCCTTGTCTCTATCAACTACCCCTCCCCCAGCTCCCCACCAAGAAAAAGATATTTACATCAAATCCACTAATTGTCTGTTATAGGGAAAGAATAGTCAACATTTACAATAAAGTGTTAACCTAATGTATTATTGGATTATAAGCAGGGATACACTGGAGCTGGCTCACACAGTTAGTAAAAGCTAACTGTACACATTTCTTCCCAAAGTTGCAATAGCTTGAAATCAGTCTCTGCAATAGTATTTACACCACAGAAATTGGCAAATTCAACAAATCAACATTTGCCCCATTGCTAAATGTTAAACACTTAAGAGCATACCACTAATTACACCTAATATGGTACCAATGGGTTTGCTGGACCTTCAATTCCCCAAGTTAATTTGCAAGAAAGTCTCTTTAGTTCTGAAGATCGCATAAGAAGTTGGGGAATCCCTACTTGAGGAATCCAGTTTAGATTTTAAAGTTATATAGGCCACAATTTGAGTATCATTCCTGGGTAAATTATTTACTTTCTCTTAATCCTATTCTCACTGTGATATGTGGATATTAATACACCCAGCAGAGAATTCCCTATGAACATGATATAAAATGCCTACATAAAGTTATAAGCTCTGAGGCTGGCAAGTAACAAATAGATGTTCAACTAAATGCCTAAACACTTTTCAAGTACATGTCGCAAGACAGAACGTATTGCTGGGGTTTGAGGCATGCCAATGGCCAACATCATTCATTTCCTCCTCTTTCTCTCCATCAATAATTGTAAAGGATGTGGGAGACAGAAGGAGAAATAAATTTTTGAAATTAATTATTCATTGTAGTTAATTAATAAAATATACTTAAATATAATTTGGGGAAATTTCTCAGAGTATTAGTGGATCAGGCACTTACACCAAGATTCAAGTGATTCATCTGAACTGTAAATGTAACCTGGCTACTTAATTTGCAGTATGCAGTGCAAAATGAAAATAGGTGCCAACTTGTTTAAATGTATTAGGAATTTCAAGACAGTGACAATGTAGCACTGAAATAAGTATGGGGCCCTTAGGGGTGCAGGACCCTACAGGACACGCAGGTCACCTGCCAGGAAGCCAGACTTGGTGACTTTTTTCTATATCCTTCCTTCACTGCCTTCTCCCCTTCCATCACTGTCCACATACACATACATTCAGATTCCCTTTATGATGTCTGGTAAAGTTTATGGCAGCTTTTAGCAGCACAGATAGCTTGATAAAGATACCAATGTGGGGGGTAAGAGGGACATTTATTTCTGATTTGTGTCCTCTCTTCACAGACATTCCTTTCTTGATGTTCACTTACAGACAATGGTCCAATCCAAGTTCATCCCATTACTCAGTAATATTTTGACCTATGGGGGTTATGATTTTTTTAAATATTTGACCTACATATGGTTTGTAAAGCTAGTCAGTATTTTTTAAGCACATCCTTATAAAAATTGTGGGTTTTCTTTTTAATTCAAAAGCATCATTACTTTAGGAAAAAAATGTAAGCTTGGAAGACAAACTGAGGCTTTGCCAATTACTGGCTCAGTCACGATAATTATAAATTATATTTAAATCATACATAATTTAAAACTATTAATAACTTTAAGACAAAGGCAGCAAGCACTAGATCCATTAGCACAGAGAAAAATTATGTGAACTATCTGACAATCAGTTTTGTCATTTGTAACAGCTATGAAAGTTTATTACATAAAGTTGTAAAAAGTGCTTGGCACCTATTTTCCAAAATTACCTATCACATTTTGGTATATAATCACATTATTGCACCTTAATACAGTTTCCAGTATTCTAGTTTAGGATCTCATTGACTGAAAATAATAAATGACACACTGTGACATACCTAGCAGATTTGGAAAGGCTCAGATGCATTGGTCTGTGAAACTATAGCTGTTCATTACAGGGTGAAAAACAAGTGCATCATATAAGGACCAAATACCTGTAACAAAGGCAACTAAAAATCAGGAAAGATATAAAGGGACAAGCACAGAGCTTCACATCATCTATTTAAGTGGACAAACTATTATACCTTTCTTCCTTATTTTCTTCATCCATGTAAGTGAGAAGATGGAACTGAGAAGCATAAAGACTTTAAGCTTGTTTATAAAGGAGCTGTATTGAAGAAGGAAAAGTGTCAGAGAGCATGTCCCATCAGTAGTCCCTCAGTTACCAGGTTCCAGGTCCTGGTTCTCAGCTTTTCAGATTCAGAAACTATCTTTTATTATTATATCCAACCAGTAAAACTCAAGAGAGATTTATTTAGGCAAACAAAAGTTGCAGGACTGTGTTTTATAAACCAAAACACCAGGGGTGCATGGGTGGCTCAGTCAGTTAGGTGGCTGCCTTCGGCTCTAGTCATGATCCCAAGGTCCTGGTCCTGCTCAGCAGAGAGCCTGCTTTTCCTTCTCCCTCTGTCTGTCACTCTGCGTTGTGCTCTCTTTCTCTCTGTCAAATAAATAAATAAAATATTTTTAAAAAAAATAAAAATAGGGGCACCTGGGTGGCTCAGTCTTTAAGTGCCTGCCTTCGGCTCAAGTCATGATCCCAGAGTCCCAGGATCGAGCCCCACGTTGGGCTCCCTGCTCGGTGGGAAGCCTGCTTCTCCCTCTAGCACTCCTTCTGCTTGTGTTCCCTCTCTAGTTGTGCTTCTCTCTGTCAAATAAATAAAGTAAAATTTAAAATCTTCAAGAAAATAAAAATAAAAAATAACCCAAAATGCCAGTTATTCAATTACAATAATTCACAGTCTTTTTTCATTTGCCCTGGGTGCTCCTTCTTGGTGGATCAATTCACTTCAAAGACTAAATTACAGGTCAGAAGTTTGCTTGAAAAGCCCAGACTCAGAATATAGGAATTACATCATATATGAATTAGATTGCTTCTCTTCACCCTGGGGGTATTTTTGCCCCTGCAATCAATATGAGCCATTTAAAACTAGAAGGACATCTCTACTGTACTCACCTGAACACTATTTACTATCCCATACATCCCTTCTTTTTCATTTAATCTCTATTTAGAATGTTTCCCTTTTATTAATTTATCCCTTCATCAGACAGTTACATTGTGATGCAACTAAGTTGCTTCTTTAATGACATTTCAGTCATGGGACTATACTCTGGTCACACTGGTTAACCTGAGCATCCTAACCCACAAATTTACAGATCCTATTTTAGGAAAGAATAACTTCATAGATATCTACTGCAGAGATTCGGAACACTTGCTTTGGGACCAGACAGCCCTGTCTGAATTTATAAGTAAATTTGTTTGTTAGTTTGTTTGTTTGTTTGTTTGTTTGATAGAGAGAGAGAGACACAGAAAGAGAGGGAACACAAGCAAGAGGAGTGGGAGAGGGAGAAAGGAGAAGCAGGCCTCCCGCCGAGGAGGGAGCCCCATGGGGAACTCAATCACAGGACCTGAGCTGAAGGCAGACACTTAACTACTGAGCCACCCAGGCGCTCCATATAAGTAAATTTAGATAAGTTAATTAACGTCTCAAAGCTTCAAAATCTTCATCTGTAAAATATGAATGATGACACCTAGTTTTTGGCTTTTTCAAAAGGATAATGAAATAATGTTTAGGAAGTACAAAGTTTATCCTAAAGTAAGGACTCAACATTGAACAGATATAGTCATCAATACTTTCAAACATTTTAGATTTTGTTTCTACTAATATCAATCTTCCAAGTTGGCCTTTTAAGTTCTTTTGTCTCAAAATTGGGGAAATATCTATACAACCCTTTATGTCTTAACTATACATTTTGGAATTAACTTTGTGTAAGTTAACACATGTACAAAGGCAGGTGAACTTTCAAAGGCAATATACTCTTCATAAACTTGAATGCAATGAATTAAATTCATGCACTAATAACTATAGCTTTTTGTCTTACCAGTTAAAACGCCAAAGCATTGTGCTATTTTCTCACACTGCAAATGTTACTCGATTGAACCCATCAGTTTATAAAAACAAATTTGGCATCCCCTTGCCATGTTTAATACAAATCAACTGTACCATGAAATTCTGTTTTGTTTAAGCTCATGATAGTTACCTGTATGGACCATGCAAACTTTGGCCTTTAAACTCCAGGACCACTTTTCATTATATTTCTTTGTTAGAAGAATGTGTTTGTATGTAATTAAATATGCCTTTCTTAAACCTTTATACTTGGTAGCTTAATGTATTTTGTTTTATTTTGAGTACAAAGGCTATATTGTGCTTTTGTTGGCATCAATGCTAGTTAGTGTGCCAGCTACAGAATTTTGTTCTCTGCAATATGTCAGAATTTGAGTGCCTTGGGCTCAACAGGTGGTGCTAGATAAGGTTCTGGCAAATCAAATAGGTAATGTGGTTATTTCTTTTGTCAAATTATAATTTAAAACAGTCTGTGTAAAATGAGACTTATATTTTCCTGTTTTAAAAAGGGCTCAACATCCAGTACAAATTATTTTCTATAACAAAGACCCATTAGTGAGGAAGCATATTGCCTGCATAAATGTACAACACCTTCTCATGGGCAGTTTCATCGCTCTTGTAAACCTGCAGTGTAAACAGTGCTACATCAGGTTGTGACTTTTCAACCCTTCTGTAATTCAGGAGTATGTACTTAAGACCATGCCAAAAATCTAACAGGAAATTTAAACATTGTTATCCACTACCTTATTGGATAATAAGGAACTCTAAATATTTTACTTAAATCAGCTGCTTCAAACAAAATCCTTTTTATGCTTTGGTATCCTAGTCCCTGATTGCACAAGAAGAAAGCCCAGTGTCTCCATGATCAAGAAGCTGAAAAGACTCCCAGACCCCAGGGTTACAATTCTTCTCCTATAGTCTAATGTCCAACCCTGCCAGAGAACTGGGAACTGCCCCATAGTGTGATGAGGCAATGGATACTTATTCACTCAACTATGCCTCTGAAAGCTCCCCCTGATGAACGATGCTTCTGTAGGACAGGCATATATACATATGCTTTTGGCCCATGGCTCTTATGTACGCAACATCATTCCAAAAGGAATGAACCAAGTGGTGGCCGCATGCCACCTCTATTCCCAAGAAGACGTCTCCATGGTCTCTCTGCAAGCCAGAGTACACTGAATATTCTGGTTTAAATTTTATTGTGCTATAAAATCAAGACATGCTAGAAAAAGAGCTTATTATGCAGTTCTTTTATTTTTTAGCCCAATAAAAATAATTCATTCATCTGTACCCATATAGATAATTATCTGAAGAAAATCAAAGGAAATAAAAATATTCATCTAAACTTCTTACCTCTGTGCTAATATCTTCATACATAGAGACACCTGAATATTTGGTGTTAAACATATATGACGTGCAGATTGACTGAAACTTTTCAGGAGGTGGGTTAGATTCCATTCAATAAGAAGCATCGATTTTTCTGCTTTCCACTGAATTTTCCTTTATGCCCCATAGTAAGATATACTATTAAAATAGATTTTGATTTTCTCTAAGTAGGTAAGTTTTCTAAAGTCTCCATATAACAAATATGAATTCATGAATAATTCACGATTCTTGCATATAAATATTCTTTAGTTCTAAGATGAAGATACATAGTTTTGACAGACTAAACAGCATCTATATTGTGACTATAATTGAACTTACTTACAAAAAGTATGTCTATGCTTGGCTTCAGCTCAACAGAAAATAGTTTTCCAGATTGAAAGCCAAAGATAATTAAATTTAACACAAATTTTGAATTGAAGGTTAAACAAATTGAGTGTATATCACACATTACACATCAGATCATGCTTCTGGTCTGACACCACTGTTAGCAAGCTGGGCAAATGAGAACAGAACTCTCTGCTTGTTTGCACTTCTTATATCTATAAAAATGGCAGTCTAAACTAGAACTGGAAGTTTCCAAATGTTTGAAAGCAACATCTCTCCTTCCTTGAGGGGAGAGAGAAAACAAACAAACAAACAAACATATGGCATAAACCTAATACAGTAAAATAGGCAGTGTCCTCCACCCTTTCACTTCTACTCAGGCCCCGAAGTCCACCCCCTGGCTCTGGGAAACACGTTATATAATATGAAGCCTTTTATAAAACCTTACAATGTATATCACCAGTTTACTTGCCTCTCAATTTCCTGAAATAAGGAGGATGAGTTTCATTATTCCTATTTTGGAAATGATAAAGTTAAACATTACAGAGATCAAGGTGAACTCCAAATCCAAAGGGACTAGTGGTTACAACAAAGATTAGAAACCAGCAACTCCTGGTATTGTTTCCTACTTAAAATGCCTTTCTATATAGCACACTGACATAGGTTTTGATGCTTTATATTTTTGCAAGGTTCAAATAAGCCCCTGAAATTCGGACCATAAGAATGAAGACAAAACTGTGGAAGCTTAGAAAGAATCAATAAATAACCAGATTCAATAAGCTCGAAGAACCCTTTACTATTCAATGTCACAGCAAAAAAACCAGTTGCTAGGATTAATGACTTTCATTATCCTCATAAGGTTTTTGTTGTTGTTGTTGTTAATAATTTTTTTTTCCAGTGTTCCAAGATTCATTCCCCATTACCCACACCCAGTGCTCCACGCTTCAGGTGTCCCCAGTACCCACCACCAGGCTCTCCCATCCCTCCCCCCCCCAAGTCCCTCAGTTTGTTTCTGTGTCCAAAGTCTCTGTTGTTTCCTTTCCCTCCCTAGATTACCCTAGTTCCCATTTGCTTTCCTTCTGCCACTGTCCTCCAGTTTGCCCCTCATGCACCGCAAGTAAGTGAAACCATGCAATACTTGACTTTCTCTACTTGGCTTATTTCACTCAGCATAATCTCTTCCAGTCCGGTCCATGTTGCTACAAAAGTTGGATATTCATCTTTTCTGATGGAGGCATAGTATTCCATTGTATATATGTACCACATCTTC
>PITA01023228.1:0-28611 GCA_004023965.1 Spilogale gracilis
GGGGGGGGGTGTGTCCGTGGACGGGTGGGAGTGTGTGTGGACCGGTGGGTGTGTGGGCAAATGTCTGAGTGTGTGGGTATATGCATGGGTGCTGGGTGTGAGGACTTGGCTGAGACAGGTGCTTCATGTCCACGGGTCCCCACACGGCCAAGGTGGTCATCTGCGCCCGAAGCCTGCCCCACAGCCTCTGGCTAGCTCCGCCCCCCTGCCGGCTCCCCACGTGGTCTCCAGCAGGGCAGTCCAGAGAGGCTGCCCCGGCGGCGCGTGGCCTCTGGGAAGCAGGCAGGAATGGGTGTGCCAGCCCCGTGGGTCGGGACTCCTGGAGGGGCAGGAAGGGAGGCAGGCATCCCGCCGGTCCCTGGGAGCTGGGGCGGGCCGGGCGGGCAGCAGGGCGGCGTCTGTCAGGGCCACAGCAATGCTCACAGCCCTGCCCCCAGCTCCCCGCGGACTCCCCTGGACCCGGGCACTCCTGCGTCTGGGTTCCAGCGGGGTCTGCAGAAGTTGTATCACTTCCAGCGGAGCCCCCAGCAGCATCACAGACCTGGTGGGGAAGGAGTGGGGACGCGGAAAAGACCCCTGACCCCGAGCTGTGTGTGTGTGTGTGTGTGTGTGTCCAACTCTGGCCCTCAGCCCAGAGCCCATCCAGAGGGCACAGATCTCCCACTTCCGTCCCCGCCTGCTCATCTGGCAGCTTTGAGCCCTGACGGCTGGCCGGCTCCACGCAGCCCCCTGCCCCAGCACACCTGCAGCTCCCAGGGGGGCAGGGTGGACCCCTCATCTTGCTCCTGAGGCTCTGCAGTGTCCACACTGCCCTGCACCTGTGAAGCACTCCGGGCCAGTGAATGGGGTCGGGGTGGGCCTCATGCACATTTGAGGCATTTTCCAAGTGCGGACTGTGGAGGGGGCAGGGGTCCAGAAAAGAAGAGAAGCTGCGAGTAGGGATGGAGGGCACAGACCCCCCTCATACCCCCCCTCTGTCCCCAGGCCACTCCTTCCAGGCCCCCTGCCTGTCACACACACACACACACACACACACACACACACACACACACACACACACCTCAGTCTATAAATGCTGGTGCTGGCCCGCGAGGGCTGTGTTGGCAGTAAGCTCGGGGGGCGGTGAAGGACCCTCAGCAGCTTCCTCCTCCCCTTGAAGAGCTGCTCCGATAAGCCCCCAGTACCCGGCTGCCCTGCCCGTGGCCAGCAGTGGGGGCCCACCCACACCTGGCCTTTCCGTGTGGGCAGTGGTTTGGGTCCTGCACCTCAGAGGTTGGCCCCTATGTCCGTGGTCTGGTTCGTGCTCAGATGCCCCCCACCCCAGTCCGAGTTCTCCTTGTGGTGGGGGTGCCCAGGGTCCAGAGAGCCATGCTGGCTTCTGGGGGTCGCAGCTAGCAGGCGGGACTAGGGCGCAGGCCGGGCTGTGCCCAGGGTGGGGGCCGTGTCCTGTATGTCCATTGTTCCCAGCCAGCATAGAGGGGAGGGGCTGGGGGAAGGGGGATGTGGGAGCAGGGGTGGGGCAGGGAGGGCCAGACCTGTTAACAAGCTTCTTCCCAGCCCCCACCCCTCCTTACCTCCTTGGACCCTTACCAGGCGGAAAATTCAATTAGTTTCGAGCAACTGCTTTGCTGAAGAGCCAGAGAAAGGGGTGAGGAGGGAAGGGGGTCTGCCTGGCGACCGGGGTATGTGCTGAGGAGACACGGCAGAGGGGACGCGGGAGGCCAGCAGCCTGCTTTATGTCTGTTTGTTTCTGCTGAGTCCCTGTCCCCGTGTACCTCCGTTGTGTGACTTTGTACGTGACTATGTGTCCCTGGGTTATTGTGTGCCCGCTCCTGTTCCTTGCACAGATGTGGCCCTCACAGCCCCCATATGTTTATGGGCACCAGCCCTGACTGCCAGCCGCCATCCCAGCCCAACTTCAGGTTCTGGGTTGTTGTGAATGGATGTCTGGTTGTGGGTGGGGAGTGCACCGCCCCCCACAAACTGCAGCAGCCCACCACCCAGTCTCAGCTCCCCAGGCTGGGTGCTGGCCCCTGATCTAGGCCTCATGAGCTCTAGCCTTCTGGCCACAGGACCTTTGTGCATACTGTCCCCCCATGCTTGCCAGCTTCCCCTTGAAGAACCTTGCTCCAGCATGGCTCAGTCCTTGTTTTCACCCTCCTGTCATCCCTGGGCTTCATAACAAATAGCCAAAAACCCCCTCTGTGAGGAAGTGGGAGTAGTCCTGCCTGGACCGTTCTCTGTCCCCTGTCCCTGTGCCCAGAGTGGCACTCGGTGTTGGCTGAGTGAGTGAAGTACCGTGTGCATAGGGATGGTTAGAAGCACCATTCTCTGCCAGGCAAACTCCTATCACCCCTCTATGGCCTGGCTCCCAGCACCCCTCCTCTAGGGCATGCAGAGTGCTCGGAGGGTCAGTGAGAACACGGCACTAACTACAGCTTAGCCCTCTGCTGGGGCTGTGTGTGCCTGCCTTGAGGACCCGCGGTCCCCTGTCCTGGCCCATGGTTGCCATCCTGCTCCTGGTTTCCCTGACCCAGCGAGGGCACAGACCCCCTCCTTCCTGCTGTGTTCCCACTCAGAATACACACAGGACACGTGGGAGAGGATCTGGTCTGTCTCCCTCTTCATGGAAGGCCTCCATGCCATCCATGGTGTAGGGTGGGGGCCAGGGGGCCCATCTGACTCAGTCTTTTGTCCCAGCACCTCTGCCCCCTGCTGCCCAGCTGGCCTTCCTCCTTGGCCCCCGCTCTTGCTCTGCTCCCCAATTCCAGGGTCTCTGAGGTTGTGAGGAGTGGAGTGGGGCCACCTGAGCCGGCACACAGTGGGCACCCTAGACACAGATGGGGAAGAGGTGCACACACTTTCACAGGGAGACCGGTGGGGGGGGCGGGGGGGGGAAGGCAGTAGCCTCTCTGCGCTCTGAGGAGAGAGGGACCCCTCCCCGCAGGTACAGGGCCTGCTAGGGAAAGAAGAAGGTTTGGGCAGGCCAGATGTGGGGAGGGGCTGTGTGCAGAGGAATGTGGACCGGCCCCTCCCCTTTCCCCCAGGAGGGACAGAGGCAGATGGCAGCTGGGGGGTTGAGGACAAGGGGAAGGCTCAGCCAGCCCAGCCTGAGGCGGCTCCGAGCGTCTGTGTCCCCTCCTCAGTAGCTCTGGGGGCACATCCTTCTCAAGTTCCCAGCCCCCCAGCCTGTACCAGCTGTGTGCAGCTGGGGCCTCGCCCTGAGGAAACCCAACACTGGTAGGGGGGTAGGGATAGGGGCCAAGACGCCAGCCTGCTCCCCGACACTGTGCACGCCCCCCCAGCCACTTGTGACTTGCTCATCAGTAGAGGGTGACGTGTGCCAGTACCCGAGCCAGGGGCCTGCGGCATCGAAGCACCCCAGAGAAAGCTGGAGGACGCGGGGTCCAGGGAGGGGCAGGAACGAGAAGCTTCCCAGACCCCACACCCGCCCCTGGGCCCACTTTCCCTGGAATGTTCCTGCCCTGGTCAGGCTCCAGCAGCTCCTTTCTCCTGTGGGAAACTTCCCACCTCCGAGAAGGGACAGGACTGACTGTGTCCAAGAGGAGGGACAGAGGTCTGGAGACGTGGCTGTGTGCCCAATGCCATGTGGAACAGGCGTTGCTGCTGGAGGCCGGCTGCAGTTCCCGCCGTGGCTCTCCACAGCCCCCAGTGCCCACGCCTGCTACCACCCCACCTCACGGACGGGGACACTGACTCTCTGCCGGGGCTGCCAGCTGCCCCCAGCTCCCTGGGTTCTGCCCGGGTGGGTGGAGGGTGGAGACACGCAGTGAGGGGGCTTCCAGATGGCTGTAATCCTGCGTCAACAGGGCTTAGACACCTGCCTAGCCTCTTCCCACCCTCCACTCCCCAGCTGCCCACACATTTCTGCACATCTCAGCTTGCAAGGGCTTCCTGCCCGCCAGAGCCTGGGCCTCCTGCTCTGGGGTGGTGGGGCGCTGTCTCCACACCGTCCCTGGCCAGGCTTGCCCACTCCCAGGCACAGACAGGTCCCAAAGGCCAGGGGGGCTGCCCCTGCATCCTGCCAAGGGCTACCTCAGCAGATCACTGTGGCACATTTTCTGGGCACACAAGAGGCCAGCATGGGGTAGTGGGAGTGAGCCTGGGGAGATGGAGGCTAGAGAACACTGTGGAGGGAGCCAGGAGGCAGGGTGCCATAGGGAGAGGGCCAGAGAGACTGGAGGGCAGGGCTCCCCATGGCCCAGGTCTGCCTAAGGTGGTCGAGTGGCCAGGGACAGGTCACCTCTGGGGCCTGGAGTCAAAACCCAAGGCAGCATGAGGGGTCGGCCTGGCATGGGGGTGCCCCAGTGCTCTGTCCAGGCTCCCCCCTTCCCGGGGTAGGACGGAGGCAGACACTCTGGTGT
This sequence comes from Spilogale gracilis, assembly GCA_004023965.1. NCBI lineage: Eukaryota > Metazoa > Chordata > Mammalia > Carnivora > Mephitidae > Spilogale > Spilogale gracilis. The sequence continues at coordinate 4,386 of PITA01023228.1, forward strand.
ACTACCCCACAGTGTGGCCCTCAGGATTGGCTTGGGTCAGCATGGTCACATGGATCACATGGCCTCCGATAGCTGCAGGTCCTCCCCTCCTGGAGTCCCACAGCCCCCATCCAGTGGTGGGTATCTGGATAACTGTCGCCCCCCTCAACCCTGAGTGTCCCCACCAGGACCCCACACGCATGAGCCACCAGGACGGAGGCTCTGCTCCATGGGCCTGGCCTGCGCCCGGCTGTGCAGATATGGGGGGGATGAAGGTGGGGGGCCTGGCACCTGCCCCCCCCCCCCCCCGCCAGCCCAGTGGGGCCCCTCCTCTTAGGTCGCCTCTTTTCAGGGTCGGACAGGCCCTTTCTGGACTGACGGATGGCAGGTTGGATTTCCATGTCAATGGGCCGGGCTCCGCCTGGTAAGCTGGTTAACAAGACCAGGACGCCCCAGGGAGGCTGTGCCGGTGTTAACACAGGCCCCTTTCTCCCGCAGCTCAGTGGCCTCCCTGTTGCCATGGCGCCCTGCGTGGCCTTTGGGCCACTGTTAATCCTTTCTCTGGGGCTTTCATCCTGGCTGTCCCACCCCCAGGCTGGTCGCCGGTAATTCTGCCTTGCCCAACAAGGCTGGTTTCTCTGCTGGGGTCAGAGGAGGCCATAAATCCAGCCCCCCCCCCCCCCCCCCCCGCCCTGGCCGTTTAGCCCTGGCATTGTCCCCAAGTCTGCAGCCCTCCCGCTCCGGGAATGCCAGTGGCGGGAAGGGACCCTTTGCCAAGTGGTCAGCTCCTGTCGAGTGGAGGGGGGACTCCTGCCCTTTGCTTCTCTGTCCACCCTTGAGCCCAGGGTCCTCATCCCCATTCTTTCTCCTGTTCCCTCAACTTCAGCCGTGACCTCCGTGCTGTTCCGGGGATGGGCCTGTTCTCACCACAGTGCCTTTGCTCCCGCTGTCTGTGCTCTTGTCTCAGCGTTCTTCCCCGGACGTCACCCCAGCTGACCCCCTTCCAATCTCCACTACACTGTCACCTTCCCCAGGAGGCCACGGGCCCCATGCCTCCCACGCCTGCCGTGGCTCTGTTTTCCCTTTAGCCTCATGCCCTCCAGCATGCCCAAGGGCCCCGTGTGCCACCCTCCTTCCATCCAGACTCCTAGCTCCACCCAGGACACTGCCGGCCTGTGGCAGGCGGCAGGCACTCTGCACGAAAGACTGGGCAGTGCTAGCTCAGAAAAGGGGCCTCTGAGCCCCAAGGACACATAGCATCGAGAGGCAGAGGAGGTCCCAAGTCTGGGCTGGTCTGACTTTATACTTGAGGTTTTCACTGAGCCCAGAATCTCACCACAGAGACCCCCTTTCCTCTGTCCTCAGAAGCCAGAATCCCAGAGTCCTGGAGTCACAGGACTCCGTCAGCCTGGACTCCAGTCGCAGACCTGGGTCCCCACAGCTCCTCCCCTGTTTGCATGTGTCCAGCGACGGAGAGCTCACCACAGGGAGTGCAGCCCGTGAGAGAGTGCCCAGCTGTGGGCTTCAGCTCAGATGGCAGGGAAGCTTAGCTCCAGAGGACGTTGCCTGGGGCTCCTGGTCCTGGGGTGGGCGTGCCTTGCAGCTGGCACACCGGGAGACCAGCCCGTCTGTCCTTCCCACCCTGCGCACACACCAGTGCTGGCCACGCTCTTTGGAGTCTTGTAGCAACTGCTAGAGGCAGGAAGGCCAGCCACTGGCTCCTTCACAGTGGTGAGAACCATCTGAGGAGGACGGGCTGGAGCCTCACTTCCGACCCCGAGACCGCCCCCAGGTCCCCTGGCAAAGCGGCAACTGCCAGGCCCCTCTGCCTCGGGTGGAGGGACCCAAGCTGCTGTGACCACTTTCCAAGCCTCAGTGCACCTGGCAGAGTATGTGCAGAGCTGGGCATCGCCCACCCCCCACACCAAGCATACCCACTCCCATCGGGGGCCACGGGGGCTGTCCAGGTTCTTGTCCTGCGTGGGCCTGGCCCCCAGAGGCCCCCGACAGTGGGAGCCATCTGGAGCAGGCCTGAGCCATGCTGGAAGTGGGGGGACAGCAGGACAGGGATGGGGGTGAATGAGGCCGAAGGTTCGAGGGCAGGGAGGTGCATTGAGGAGGGAAACAGCAAGAGAGGCCAGCTTGGGGAGGATTGGGGGACAGCTGACGCCAGCCTCCAGGCAGGGACAGGACAGGCCTTGCTGGCCAGGAGGGCAGCCCCTGCCTCACAGGACAGCAAAGGGCCCCTCAATGTGGGGAGGGACTATCGGGAGTCCTGAGAGAAGGAAGGGAAGAGGAGGTGGAGAGGACCAGTGGGGAAGCCTCTCTCCGCCATGCGCGTGGGCGAGAGCAAGATTCCAGAACTCCCCAGGGAGGCCAAGGAAGCTCCAACATGCAGCTGCCATTGGCCACAGTGTCGGGGACTGTGGCTATCCTCCTCCTGTAGTTCCTGCCCCCGCCTCTTCCCAGGGGCCCTTAACAGACACAGGGTGACGGTTGGGCCCCTCGTGCCATCTGGGAGACCTCAGAGCCCAGAGAGGACAAGGGACCTGCCCACTGCCATCCAGTAAGAACCCGTGACTGCAGAATGAATGAGTGAGTGCAGGAATGAATGACCGTCCTTCTGGAGCGCCGTGGAGCCTGCGTCCTCTGTGTAGGAGAGCCCTGGCAAAGGGCAAGCCTCGGGCACGGGCAGGCCTTCCCGCTGCCCCAGCGGCTGCACGGGGGGCACACACCAGCTGCAGGGTCTCTCCCTTCCCCAGTCCAGGCTTGGAGTGGAGGTGGCAGAGACAGCCATCCCGCCTGTCCCCGCCCTGTGGGGCCGCACGGAGGCTGGCACGGGCCCCTCGGGGGGCACAGGGGGCTGCTGCTGTGTGGGCGTCCGGGCCCGGAGCAGTGCCAGTCGGCGCGAGTTGGGGCAGGCCCGCCCACCTGGGAGCCAACGGTCGGCTCTGCGCCTGCAGGGGCTGGAGGGCCCCGCCCACCACTCTGCCTCCCTCTCTTCCTAACCTCCAGGCCTCAGCCCTCCACCCAGCCCACCCGACAGCTCCTTGGCCCCAACCAAATCCGGGGGGGGCGGGCCTTGTTCTGAGGTTTGCCCTCCCCAGCCTCAGTTTTCCGACTGGCATCATGTAGGTCGGGACAGCCCCCTTAGGGCCAGGTTGTGGGGACCAGAGAGAGACCCCATGAGGGGTACAAGGCCGGTAGGGGGCGTCTCGCTGGGGATCCAGAGTCCGGGAGGCCACAGCTCTGGAATGAGGCAGGTCTGGGCTCAAACTTCTGCTCATGGTTTAAAAACATATGCTGAGTGGAACTACATGTCTGGGCCCAGCGACTGGGGCTCCAGGGCCCACGGCGAAGCAGGAAGGGCCAGCCAGCAGGGACAGCGGCCGTTGCACTCCAGACGGGTCATGCAGTGGGTCATGCGGGCCTCCCCACCCCCTGTGCAGCGGGCCCTCTAATGATTCCAATTTACAGTGGGAGAAACCGAGGTACAGAAAAGTCGTGCGACTCACTGGGGGTCACCAGCTAATACTAAGGAGAGCCAAGGTGGAAACTCCTTGGAGCAGCTTCCCTGGGGCAAAGCCTCTGGCTCCTCCTAGCCTTAGTTTCCCCAGCCTACCCAGCCTGGGACGAACAGAGGGCAGGTATGACGTCGTCAGAGGTAGGAAGTGGCCGCCGGAACACCGACTGTGGGCTATGGGGCCCCCACTTCATGAAGCCTCCCTTCCAGTTCCTGCCAAACGGGGTCTTGATCCCAACCCCCCCACAAAAAGACCCGGCAGCCGAGGAGGGCAGGCCCCTCGCTGGGGGAGTGTTTTCGGTACCCATCTGGCCGGCTGCATCCTGAGCCAGCGGACCGCAGACCCCCAGCCACAGCAGGCTGGGGGCTGCTGAGCCGGCTCGGGGGGATGGGCCCAGGGCTCCTGGGAAGGGGGAGGGGAGGGGTCGCTGCGGACAGACACACTGTGGCCCAGCCTCCTGGGAGGTCAGGAGATGGCATCAGAGCTGGCCTGCCCGCAGCCAGACAGCCACCCACCCTGCGGTCCTCACAAGTGACCCCTGGGGAGTGACCCTCCCTCCGGCTCCACGGAGGTGAGGACGGGAAGAGGCAGACGAACCGGCTGTACAGGACACCTGAGCCCAGTGACCAGGCCTCCCAGGGGGCAGCCACCAGGGGGCTGGGAGGCAGAGCTGTGGCCCGTTCCCACCACCTGGCCCCAGAGGGCCCTGGAGGAAGCAGGTCAGCAGGTGGTGGGCCAGCTGGAGCTGGGTCTGCCCCTGACCCGCTGCTGCTGCTGCTGCTCGGCATGGGAGAAGAGGCCGGGCTCCTTTTGGCCTCAGATTCTGAGTCTGTGACCAGGGGCACTGTCCCCTCCTGAGGCCCCTGGGAGCGAGGCAGGCATTCTGGCCCATCACCCCCCTTCACACCTGGGCGGCTGAGATCAGAGTGGGGCTCACAGGAGGCTGGTACTCCCGGCTCTGCTGCTGTGGGGCCGGTGCTTGAGGCCAAGGACGCCCACACACACATGGGGCCTATGGACCCGGCTTTGGTCCGGGCTCTGCCACCTCCCTGCCGGGTGAGGCCACACCAGGCTTCCACGTTGTGTACGAGATGTGTTGGAGGACCAGGTGAGCCTGTGTCTTGGCACAGGTGATTGCTAGGGGGAAGGTGCCTTCCGGTCGTCGGGGCAGTCACGGGGTGTGGGGGGGTAAGCGCTGGGCCTTGCTGGCCCAAGGCCTGGTGCCCACTTGCCTGCTGCTCATGCCCAGACCTGAGGCAGAGACAGAGATGTGCTTCTAGTGAGAAGGCCCCACAGAGTGCTGGCAGATGAGGGGGTGCTAGCCCCCATCCTTGTGCCAGCCAGGTGCCCGGGGCCCCCAGAACAGGCTGGGGGCACAGATGCAGACCATCTATCTGTCCTTCCGTCCTGTGCAAAGGAGGGGGCCACCCCCACCTCCACCATCTGGTAGGCTCTCTGCCGCTCCTAATTCACCCATGTGGGGGGTGCCCATGGCCTGAGGCTGCTCTGACGACGGGCAGAGGCTTGGGCTCAGCAGTGAGGGAGGGTGCAGCCTCCCAGATCCCTGGCATTTGGGGTGTACTGGGTTGAATGGTGGCCCCCAAAAGATAGGTTTAAGTCCTACCCCCTAGAACCTGCAAAGGACCTTCTTTGGAGAAAGGATCTTTGTAGATAATTAAGTCAAGGATCTTAGGATGGGGTCATCCTGGGTTTAGAATGGGCCCTAAATGCAATGATAGGTGTCCTTGTAAGAAGAGGGGAGGATTCAGAGACACGGAAGGAAAGCCGTGAGCCCTAGAAGGCCAGCGGCGGCCAACAGCTTCCAGAGGCTGGGAAAGGGGCCTTTGGAGGGAACACCCCTGCTTGCACCTTGATCTTGGACTTCTGGCCACAGAACCGGAAGACAAAAAGTATCTATTTTAGGGCAACTCTGCAGTAATTTGCTGCTGCAGCCCCAGAACACTAATGTGGAGGGAAGGGGTGTGAAAAGGCTTAACTCCCAAAACTGGGTGGCTGGGGGAGGAGCAGGGGCCTGGGAGAGGGGCCCAGTGGGAGTGGGGGGGAGGATGGCGTGGGCCAGCCCTCCCCCAACAACCTCCAGGAATACCGGAATACGAGTCCCACGGACCCCTGCCCCTGCTTGGGTCCACAGCCTATTGGCAGGTGAGCTCACAGCAGACCAGGCCTCCTGGGCCCACAGGACCATCTGGGTGCTCCTCCCGCAGCCTAGCCATGGGTCCCTCCCCATGGCCACCTGCCCACCGACTGGTCCCCCTGACAGGGAGCCTTCTTCCTTCTCCTCTCTCCTTAAGTTCCACTTCCTCCAGCACGGACCTGTGGCTGGCCCAGCCCTCACCCATCCACCCCCGACAGGCCCTCCCTAATGTGTCCTCCCTCTGAGATCTGATCCATTGCCCACACAGCTCTGGCTCATGGGATATGCCTCATGAATGCCCCATGGAGGGTGAGCAAGGGCTCGGGGCGCCCTGGTTGACCCCAGTGCCTTTGTAGCTGCTGTATCTTCTGGCATCTGCCCACATGTCACCTCCCCCATTCTCTCCTTGACTGTCCAGCCCAGGCATGTGCCCTGGTCAGCTCAGTCTCCATCCCTTTCCTCTGTTTTCCCTGTTGCTCTTGATGTGAGCTGCATGTGTTTGCTTACAGTCTGTGCTGCTCCCCAGGATGCCATGAGCTCAGGGGGGATGCCTGGATCTGTCTTGCTCTCATTCTATCTCCAAGGTCCATCGTAGAGCCTGCTCTGTAGGACCATGAAGGTGGGGTGACCTGAGGATTCCCCAGCAGGAGCCCCCAGATGTCTGCCCAATGCCTGCCTCTTGCCAGTCTCAGTGTGGGGCTCCCTCTCGGCCCCTCCCCCCTCTCTCTGTCTGGAGGGGTCGTCAGGCCTGGCCCAGCCTGGGGGATGCACCAGCCCTGAGTCCCAGATCCAGGCTCAGCAGGGTCCAGAGTGGCTGCCCAGATAGAAGGAAGCTCTGAAATCACCATTCCGGGGAGGCTCTGTGACTGCTCAAGTCTGGAGGGTCCTGAACAGGAGGAAGGAAGGTTCCCCAGTGTCCAGCCCTCCCTCTCCAGGGCTGGCTGCCTGTCCCTAGGCACAGCCTGCCGGCTCACGGCCCCCAGCCCCTCCAGAGGGCAATGAGAGCATGGGGACTGTGTCTCTCTCCACCTGGGGGTGCTGGGGACCCCAAGGGCAGGTGGAGGGAGGCCCCAGAGCTTCAGCCCACTCTGGGGACAGCAGGAGCGGCAGAGGTCAGGGAAGGCTCGGGAGGAAGAGCTGGGAGAGGATCGGGATGGACTCTGGGGGAAGCTGACTCAGCCTCTGCAAGCCCCACTTCTCCGGCAGCGCCTTCCTGGTGGGGCCAACCTTCCGTCCACACTGCCGCCACCGGCGGGGCAGGAAGCGCATGGTGGGGCCGCACCCTGGCCTCAGCTTCCCACCTTGGGCAGGCTGCCTCTCTGGGGAGCAAGGCTGAGGCCAGCCCGGCTGACTCCCCGTTTCCAGGTCCGCAGCTGTGCCGGAGGGAAGGAGCCTGCTTGGGCTGCAGGGCCCGCTTCGCGCACGTGCGGGTGTGTGCACATGTGCTCACCTGCACGTCCTCTGCACACGCTCACCTGTGGTCTCTGGCTTGAGAGTGCAGCAGCTCACCTGTGCACGCCATCTCCCCCACACGTGGGGTGTGCCCACGGCCTCGCACTGGAGGACCTGTGTTTGGGGCAGTGAGAGAGTGCTCCCGTCCTCTCTCCCGGGCTGGCCTCCGCGGCCGTGCACTTGCACAGTGGCCCCTCCTCGGGCCCACAGCTGAGGAAGGGGAGGGTGATGGAGCGGCAGCACACCACGCAGGCCCCGGGCTGTGGGGTATTGCACCAGGCCTCCAATAGTCCTGCTCATTCCCATCCTTGATTCCTCAGGGAGGAAAGGCCGGGCCTGGAGGTCAGTTCTTAAAGGGAGCAGCCCACTCCCTCCTCTCCCTGCCCCACCTCTGCTTTCTCAGCAGGGCCTGGCCTGTGGCTCCTGTGGCAGATGACACTGGCAATCAGAGCTGAGCCAGAGGGACTCGAAGGGGCAGAAGAAACCCTCCAGAGCAGTGGGGAGCTGCTGGGGGCACTGGGAGGGCCACCGTGCACGGGTCTGCAGCCCCCCTTCTGTCCCGGCTCTGCTCGCAGGGCTGCTGCGGAGAAGGAGCACCTTTCCTCAAGCAGGGCGTGAGGGCCAGAGTCCCCACTTCCCCAAGACCCCGTGTGGACGTGTGTCCACATGCCTGCACGTGCTTCGGCCCTGGAGGGGGCCCGGTCAGCCCCTAGGCCAGGACTCCTGGGGGCCGGGAGGCGCATCCCTGTCTGGCCCAAAATGCCTCTGTTCCCATGCAGTCACAATGGCCACACAACAGAGCACCCCCTGGGGACAGAACCTAATCCCGGGCTATTGAAGACCTGAAAGCCGGGGCCCCTGGCCCGCACACAGCCCCGCCCAGGACATCTGATTCACCACCGCCCTCACCACCAAGGGGGACACTGTCTCCCCAGGGCCCCTTGCCCCACTAGCAGAAGCAAGGAGGGAAACTGGGTCACCAGGATAGAGTGACAGCAGTGGCCCGCAGGAATGACGCCGGAGTGGGGGCGCCCACGACAGGCAGGGCAAGCCTCTGAGGATGCTCCAGGCCCGAGGACACTCTGTCCACCCAAGACCAGCAAATTGTGCTGGGGATGGAGCTGAGACCGGAGTCTTCCCTTCCTGCACCTCCAGAGGTGCCCGCAGGCCACCCTGCTCCCCTCCCCTCCTGGAGCAGGCCAACCCAGCCAGCCGCCCCCCCATCCCTCCCCCGAGTGTGCCCAGCTCTTGCTTGGTCTCCTGGCCCTCCGAGCGCATCCCAGGGCAGCCAGGAAGAGTCAGGCCCGGCCAGGAGTGCTTCTGGGAGCAGAGAGCCAGCCCTTCCCTGGCTGTGGTCCATTCAGCATCACGACCCTGCCCCTCAGCTGAGCCTCACACCCTCCTGCAGACCCTGTGTGGGGGCCCAGGAGCTCAGCCCCACAGGACTGCAGGATTCCCTGTGCTGCTGAGACCCCATAGGAGGTGTGGGCCTGCAGATTCTTGCTGTCCAGGGTGGCTGCAGACACCCATTCTCTGCTGCATGACCTTGGGCAAGACCCTGCCTCCTCCCTGTGAAATGGTCTTCACCCTTATTGTCCCTTCATACGTTTAGCAAGCTCTTAGCTCTGTTCTGGGTGTTAGAATGTGTGCTGGGGGCCAGGAGAGACCTGGGAAGAGATAAGAGGACACGAACCTGGAAACCTTCTTCAGGGAGATGGTGGCTGAGCGGGGGAGGCCGGGATGGACCGGGTGAGCCTTCCAGGCAGAGGGGGTGGCAGAGGAAGTTGGGGGCTGGCAGGCAGGGATGGGGTCAGACCAGGAGTCCGTTTCTAGGATTTGGGAGCCAGCCCTTGTGTCCATCCAAGACCACCGGGCCCACTCCTCAGTGAGCCCACACTTCTGGGCATGGAATGGGCCTGGGATTATGATATACCTCCCAACTCCCACCACAGACGCTTCCAGATGGTCCAAAGGGCTGGCTGGTTTTAGCCCTGCCTGCTGGACCTTGGCCCTGTGGAGTACGTGGCCTGGGAAGAGAAAGGGGCAGCTGAGCTCCCGCCGGCTTGACATCGCTGTCAGGTGCAGTGGCCACCTGGAATGACCCCAGAGCTGCCTGTGGGGCATGCCTGCCCTGCCCATCCCGGCAGCTTCCTCTGGGAGACCAAAGGCCTGGGCAGCTGGGAGCCAGGTCCTCCCCACCCTCGGTGCCCTGGGGAGGGGGTGCCGGACAGGAGGGTGCTTGGAGTCCACTAAGGCCCTTTACTTGTTCGCACTGACCCAGCTGTGCTCCAGAACTGGGTGGGGGCACCCGGGGTGGATAAGCCCCCCCTCCTCCGCTATGTGACCCAGGCCAGCTCACTTCCCTGCCTGAGCCTCAACTTCCTCATTTGCAGAACGAGAGCCAGAGACACGCCCTACTAAGGCTGTCACTGGGCCCCCCCTTCCTCCACTTTCTGGCCCCCTGCCCCCCCCCCGCCATTGGCAGAGCAGGCTGGGGTGCCGTCCCTCCAAGGCCTGGTCAGCACAGGGCTTCACAGCCTAGGGTCTGTGGGAGAGGGGAGGGGGAGGGTGGAAGCTGCAGGGCGGCCCCCCAGCGTGGTGGCAGGAGGAGGGGGGCCTGGGGAGCTCAACCTGGCAGGCGCTTGGGTAGTTCTGTCTCTCCGTCTCTGCTTCTGTCAATACAAGCCTTCCTGTTTTGGAGATTAAACCTCGGCTGAGCAAACAGCCTTCTAGGAGGCCCCTCCCTGCTGCCTTCCCAAAACCGGCCTGGCTGGGGGCGAGAACCACCTGCAGGCTGGGGGTAGGGGGGGGGGTGGGAGGGGGTCACAGGTCCATGCTTCGCTCCCCCCCCCCCCCCCCCCCCCCCCCCCCCCCCCCCCCCCCGTCAAGCCCAGGACCACAGCGGCCCGACCCCAGCCCCCACGGAGCTCCACCAAGGCCACCACACCCGATCCCCCCTGTGTCATCCTTCCGCCCCGGGCTGGAGCTCTGTCCCAGCAGCCCTGCCCACAGCATCCTCTGCCCTCACATAACCTCCTGCAGGAGCTGGGGAGCTAGCTGTGCCCTGGGCCCTCACCGCAGGGCACAGGCCTACCTGGTGGGGCGGGGGACATGGCAGGAGAGCCGCCTGAGCGCCCCACAGGGGCCAGTGTCTCCGGAGAGAGGCCATTCTTCCCCTCGGCTTGCCTGAGGGGGAGGACTGGCCGTTCCTTTTTTGGGGCCTGTCTTACACGTTTGGGCGTTTAGCAGCCACCCTGGCTCCTGGTGACTCCTCGTTCCACCTTACCCCCAAAATGTCTCCCAGAGCCCCTGGTCACGCCAGGTTGAGAACCCCTGGGCCAGTCCCCGTGGACCGTATGCATACAAGGAAACCAGGCTAGGAGAGACGGCCCAGCCTTCCCTTGGATGCAGGCCTCAGCCCCGCCTCTGACTTGTCCCCCTAGCCGCCCTCATCCCTGCCTGCGGGGCCCACCTGTGGAGCCTGGCCTTCACTGGGCTGAGCTTTCCTGTTGGGAGCCACTGGAGGAAGGGAGGAGGGGAGGCAAAGGCCTGGCCCCTGGCCGCAGAGACACAAGGCCTGGAGGGAGGCTCAGGATGGCTGTCTCAGCCAGGACTTCTACAGTGCAGCTTGGACCACATCCTTTGGCTCACAGACTTTCAGTGGTTCCCTATTGCCTCCCTAACCCAACCGTGAGGCTGGATGGAGGCTCCCACTCACTTCTCTGGCTTCGTGTCCCACCCCACCAGACGGCACAACGTCCCCAGACCAAGCTGGTCACCAGCTTTCCCTGCAAGCCTTGCCTGAAGCCCCTTACTCCCAGCCCTGGCACACAATGGATTACCCTTCGCCCAGGCCCCAGGCACCCTTGGACTTGACCCACCTTCCACCCCTGCCCATGCTCCACCTGTCTGGAGGACACGTGGGAACCTGAAGAGACTGTGAGCTCCCTGGGGCCAGGGGCTGTGTCTGAGGCGCCCCATCAACTACCGTGGAGCCAAGCAGGGCTGGGGGTGGAGAAGGTGCCCTGGGATCCTATTGAACTGTTGGGTGTCATGGACAGATGGATGGACAGACAGGCGGATGGATGTGTTCCATGGGGGTGGCTTAGCTCTTACGGGTGTGATGGCCACTCCCGGGCACATGACCTCGCCCAACCCTGACTTCAGGGCAGCGGAAGATAGATAACAGTGCCCTGGCCTCCTCCACCCCTGTGAGTGAGGGGACTAACTCCTTACTCTACTCCAGTCCTGTTGCCAGGAAGGAGCCTGAGGTCAGGAATTTATGGAGATGAGGTCAGGGTCATGCAGTGAGTAGGGCCCACTCTGAGCCAAGATCCCCACTACCTCCATCCCGCCAGGAGTCCCTCCTTCCACTGCCCCCAGGGTCTAGTCCCACTGACACAGTCACGGGGTCATGACTGGGGCCTGGCAGGCACCAGGACAGCCACGCCCCACCCCGTGACCATAGCACAAGCTAGCCATTCTTGGCAAGACAAAGGCTGCCGGAGTGAAGTGGCTCTGGTGTCTCCTGGTGGGCGTCTGGCCTCTATAGGACATCCTCCGTAATGTGTTCTCAAGGCCAGGGTTCTGCTTCCGGGGGCTGCAAATCAGATTAGCCCAGGCTGCCCCCCTCCCCCCCGCACAGGGCCACCAGGAAGAGATGCAGCTGCCAGGCCTCGGCCTGCCTCCCTCCTGCCCATGGCTGAGAGACTCCCTTTCCCCAACTGGCTGTGGGGTCAAGGGTATGCCTCTTCTCCTCTCTGGACCCCAGCTCCAGTTTGCAAGACCAGCGGTTTGAGTGAGACTTTTAGAAGCCTTTAGGTGTCTGGAGGTGCTCCGAGTTGCAGGGTGAGCACACAGTATATGGTCACTGAGAACTTCCGGCGGCATCAGCCCCTGTGCTCTGCCACATCTCTGCCCTCAGGCCTCATGCCCATGCCTGTGCACTGGGCATCCATGCCTCCTTGCCCTGAAACCATACTCCCTGAGGCTGGGTACTTGCAGGAAAGAGGCGGGCACTCTCCATCCATCCATCTGTCCATCCATCCACCCACCCAGGCTATTCATCCATCCGTCCATCCATCCATCTGTCCACCCATCCATCCACCCAATCTGTTCACCCACCCGTCCACCCATCCATCCATCCATTCACCCACCCATCCAACTATCTTTCCATCCACCCATCCATCTGTTCATCCATCCACCCACCCATCCAACCATCTATCCATCCACCCATCCATCCGTCCATCCATCCACCCACCCATCCAACCATCCATCTGTCCATCCATCCACCCACCCATCCAACCATCTATCCATCCAACCATCCATCCATCCATCCATCCACCCACCCATTCACCATCCATCTGTCCATCCATCCACCCACCCATCCAACCATCCATCCATCCATCCATCCACCCACCCATCCAACCATCTATCCATCCAAACATCCATCTGTTATCTAACAAATGTTTCTCAGGCACCTAATACATGCCATGTACTCTTCTAAGCACTGGGGAGTAGCCCCAAGTGACACAGTGTTTCTGCCCTCACATAGGCAGCATTCAGCACCTCCCAGCCGTCCACAGACATCTCTCTGTCTTTTTGCCTTTCCATCCGTCTGTCCATTCTCTTACTCATCTGTTCAGTGTTTACTGAGCACCTACTTTGGGGCAGACACCACTGGGGATCCCAGTGTGGCCCCTGTCCTCACAGAGCTCCCAGGCTAGCTGGGAAGGCAGGTAGGGAAATGGACGGTTATATTGGCATGTGGTCACTACCAGGGTCGGGCGGGGGGATACCACATGGACTTGGGGAGGACTTCCTGGAAAACGTAGCACTTAGCTGGCCTTGAAGGGTATCCCTCAAAGCCTTACTCGGCCACCTAGGCCAAGTCCCTTGGCCACTCTGACCATGCCAGGCCCTGGCCCCCAAAGGGCCAGATAGGCAGTGGTCATTGCCAGCCCATGCTTGCAGAGTACCAGCCCAGATGTGTAGGGCAGGGAAGGCGGCAGCCACACCCTATTACAAAGTTAAGTGCAACCCTGAACTCCACATAGAGAGGGAACTAGCCCAAGACCACACAAAGCATGGCCTGGGGGGTAAGGGGCTCCGGGCAGAATGGGTGTGCAGGCGGGCTGGGCTAGGGGCTCCTTCACAGCTGCAGGCAGTCTGTTCTCGTGGGGCAGCGCCCGCCACAGCAGCAATAATGGGAATCAGCTGCAGCCACTGGCTACACCCTCTCCCCGCTACCGTGGAGCCGGCTGCACCTGGCTTCGGCTTCAGAGCCAACCCCTCTTCCTTATCTCACCTCCTGCCGGCAGGACTCTTGTTCTAGGCCCCTGTGACCAGGCCACTCATTGCCTGTGAGGGGGCCTGCGGGCACTCTGGCTTCTAGAAGGCTCCCTTACTGCCAGGTATTCTCTTGTGCCCTTATGTCCGTCTGTCTGGCGGGGCTGCGTGAGGCTCAGCTCTTCCTGCTGCCAGGTCCCAGAGGCAGAGCCTTCGGTGTCTGGGCCCAGCCACTGGGTTGGAGAAGGCTTGTTCCAGTGTCGCAGAACAGACCTGCCTTGGATTACTTCCTGCATGTTAACAGGTCACCCATTCTATCTCCTGGATCTTCCCAGGAAAGAGTCAATCCAGACGAAGCCAGCCTCAACATCTCCAGAAGCCCATAGGCAAACAGCTTCTAGAACCTGGTAGGACCAACTCCATCCACGGAGGCCCCAGCTGAGCCCCAGCAGGGAAAACAGACCTGAACACAAGTGGGGGCACCATACTGCCTCCGAGCCTGATGGGGGGGGGGCAAAGTAGAGCTCCAGGGGCCCTGGTGGTCATGTAGGTCCCCTTTCCTTAGCCACCTCCCTCTAACGCCTTCAGTGGGCGGCTCTGAAGCCATCCAGCCACCTGCTGCCCTGGAGCCCCAGTCTGGGGCTGGTGGAGATGCTGTGAGGCCGGCTGCCAGGAGGCACACGGGCCCGCATCCCGGGCAAGAGGGCCAAGCTGCCTGCTTGTCTGACGTTAGGCCCATAAGCACCTATCAAATGGATGGTAGTGTTATTCCTATTCTACAGGAGGGAAACTGAGGTTCAGAGCGGGAACATCCCAGGTTCGAGGTTTTGGAGCAGAGAAGGGGCCCTTCTGGGTTTGTCAGGCTAGCTGGCTGGCTGCAGAGGTGTCCCTGGTCCCAGAGCTGTGCTCTGGCCTGCCTACACCTCCACTCCCTCCCCCCTTCCCCAGGACCCTAAGACCCCCAGGGGATTCCTAGCAACCTGGTCAGCCCCCTCCCCATCCCCTCTTGGTCACCCCATTTCCTGTGGAGCCCCGCACCTACCCTTCCCCCAGGGCTATTTGGCTCCTTGGGTCCCTGGTGGGACCCTTTGGGCTCGGGGCTAGGGCCGGGAGGAGAGCGCCTCAGGCTAGGGAAGGGGGCGGGGCTTGCTAAGCCCGCCACCCCCCCCTACAGCTTTTAGACCTCAAGGAGTCACCACGAAATTCCATTCTCCTGACAGCAAAGAAATTGAATCATTCTTGCCAAAGCCCACGGCCCCCACAAGAATGCTATAAGCCTTTGTCCTGCTGTTCCCAGACAGGCAGCCATACCCAGGGCCCCCACTCCCCGAGCCCGGCTGCAGAGAGGTGCAAGAAAGCACCCCCCCCCCCAGGCTGGACCAGTCCTTCTCTGTACAGTTGCTGCCTCTCCTCGCTCCCCATGTGCAAGGCCACGAAGGAGCCTCGCTTTGCTTTCTGTATAATGGGCACGCTGCTCCCATGGTCTGGTGGGTCCTGTAGCCAAGCCACAAGTCAGAGAAAGCAGGGAGGGCCATCTCATGGGCAGGACCTTGTCAGGACAGGAGTGTGGGGTTACCCTGGTGGTGTGCTGCTCCCCCTCGACCTCTTACAGAACAATCAGCATCTAGAGGTACTAAGTATGGATACCACTGAGCTGAATGGGGCACAGCTCATGCAAATATTTTGGGGCTCAGTGGTGCTTGGGCTATTGGAAAATGGGGAGGATTGCAGGGTACAGCAAGAAATGGGGCTGGGAATAAGTAGACATGCCAGGATTTGAACTCAGAGCAATGGGGAGCCATGGAAGATTCTGCTCTGTTTGTATGTATGTGTATGTGTGTTGGTGGGGATGGGGGAGCAATATGATTAGAGCTGTTTGATTGCCCACTGCAGAATAAAATAGAGCAGGTAGATGGAGGATAGGGAGCCCAGGCTGGAGACTGCCCAGAGGAGAGATGAAGGTGGGGGAGGGGACTCTTTCTCAAAATAGCCCAGATTTGAGCTAGATGGGAGTTGGTGGTAGGGCAAGGGACAAGGGGACTTCGGACTGGACTTGAGGCTGGGCTGGGTCTTATCCGACTGTTTGGGGGCAGCCCCTGCAGCCATAGAGTCCTTTTCTCCCCTGCCCTCTCCCACCCCTCCAGCTGCCTCCAGGCTGGGAGGCTGAGCTCTGGCTGATGGGGGAGGGGTTTATGGCAGGAGGTGACACCACGGGAGACTTGTCACTTGGGCACGGCAGGCACCATCTGCTCCGGCATCTGCCTGCCCGAGGTGGCGTCTGCTAATTACCTGGGGGGGGGGGGTGGGGCGCAGGAAGAGGCCTGGGAACCACTACCCCTGTCGCACCCCATACCAGAGAGGTAGGCCCCAAGACCCTAAGAGCAAATGAGCCACAGCCTTCCGCACTCCCCGGTGTGGGAGGAGGCAGACATTTGCCCAGTAAATCCTTCCAGAGCACCTACTACGCTCTGGCCCTGACCTTCGGGTGCAGGAAGGGGGACCCATTGCAGCAGAGGGCTAAGCGCTGGGAGGATTGGCCAGTGGGCAGAGTGAGCGCTAAATGGGCCCTGGGGCCCTGGTGGTCGCAGAAGGCTTCCTGAGGAGGGGATGCCCGAGCAGACGGGGAGGGGAAGGAGGCGCAGCCAAGCGGAGAGCCGCCCCCAGCTGCGCTTCCGGAAGATGCTGCGGGCAGGGAGCTCGGACCCTGATCCCGCGCCTGGGGGCCCCCTAGCCACTTCCGGGCCCCTCGCTCCTCACCCTCACCCTCGGCTGCTGGCGCGCATTCCTGCCGCCCCTGCTCGTGCGGTGGGCCGGCCCGGCCCGTGGGAAGGCTGGGGGGTGGGGGCCGCCGTGTGCCGGGGAGGCGGGGCGGGGGCACAGCTGGGCTACATCTGGCCTGAGCGTAGAGGGACCAAATGGGACAGAAGGCTGCCTTTCATCCCGCGAGGGGCGGGGCGACCTCAGTTTCTCGCCACGAGGCGCCCGGAGGATTTCGGGGACCAGGTCCCCACACCCCGCCGCTGGGATGGGATTCGAGGAAATTAGCTCGGGGCGGGGCGGGGTGGGGAAGGGCGCTGAAGGTGGAATTTAATACAGGTGCTTTCTCAGTGGAAACACGTGTCCCTGCCCGTGGCTCAGGGGGTGGGTAGGGGGCTCAACTCCTCAATATTAATCATCGCTGCTTTAGACCGAGCGCTCGGGTCCATCCAGGCGCCGCCCCCTATTCTTGGCAATGCACCACCCCAAGGGGAGGACGCCGGGCTCGGAAAGGGGTAGTGCCCAGCGAGGAAATGAGGAAGTCTCCTGCGGGACTGCGGGGCCCGAAACCCCAGTGCTAGAATCCAAATCACCGCGCCGAGGGCGCGCCCTTCCGCGTGCCTAACGCCCCGTGCGGCCCCCGCCAGCGCTGGCCAGCCTGGTTTCCCCTTCGGGGCCACCGGGGCGGGCCGGGCCCAAAGCCCCACGCCCCTCGGCCGCCCGCGGGGGACGACCTGGGCGGGGCGGGGCGTGCACGTGCTCACGGGGGGCGGGGGCGGCCGCGTCCGCCGGGCCTTTCCCAGACCCCCGCCGCGGCCCCACGTGGGTGCTGCGAGTCTGGAGGGAGGGCGACCCGCTCGAGGTCCTGCCCCAGGGTCCGGGAGCCAGTGAGCGCGCGGTAGGGGCGGGACCTCGCGGGAGACCACGCCCACCTGAGGGAGGAGTCCGGCGGGGAGCTTTAAGTGCGCTGGGCGGGGGCGGTGGACAGCTGAAAAGCGCCGCGGGAGCCCGGGTCCTCGGCGCAGGTGTGTGGGGCAGGGCAAGGTGCGTCGAGGAGGGCGCACCGGGGGCCGCCACCCCACCATGCTCAAGCGCTGCGGCCGACGCCTGCTTCTGGCGCTGGCGGGCGCGCTGCTCGCCTGCCTGCTGGTGCTCACGGCCGACCCGCCGCCGCCCCCGCTGCCCGCAGAGCGCGGCCGGCGCGCGCTGCGCAGCCTGGCGGCCCCCGCGGGGGCGGCCTCGGCGCCGGGGCTGGAGGCGGTGGCGGCGCCCGTTGCGCTCGCCCGCGAGGTGCACAGTCTGTCCGAGTACTTCAGCCTGCTGACCCGCGCGCGCAGAGACGCGGGTCCACCGCCCGGGGGCGCCGCCCGCCCCACCGACGGCCATCCGCAGCCCCCGGCCGAGTCGCTGGCGCCCCACGACGTCTTCATCGCGGTCAAGACCACCAGAAAGTTTCACCGCGCGCGCCTCGACCTGCTGCTGGAGACCTGGATCTCGCGCCACAAGGAGATGGTGAGCCCCCACGGCCTGGGCGGGGTAGGGGGGTGCCGTCTTGTGCAGCGAGTGGCGGTATCCGTTGGGCGCCAGGTTGCACCTCTCTCCAGCTACGGGGAATATCTGGGGGTAGCGTCGTCGCCAGTCCATCCCTTTCCAGCCGGGTCTGCCTGATGGGGACACTCCCTCGTTGAGTTGTGGAAGTGTCAGAGGGGGACCGGACCCCATCCAACTTCCAGAGCCCTGGATGGTGTGCATTGATCCTACACCAGCTGCGGTTGCTTGGGTTGTTGCTCTGTGATTTTCTTCCACCCCACCCCCAAATATTGGAGTGCATTTTTAAGGTGCAGTTGTCCCCAAACCTCTCCAAGGCAGATTCTTCGTGGGGCATCCACCTGGGACCCTAGAAGAAGACTCTTTCCTGAGTGGTGGGGAGTTAGAACCCCCGGCTTAGGGCCGGTTCCCTCCCTCGTCTGAGTGTTTGCTATGGGATAGGGGACAAGTCATTGTTAAAGAGGATTTGGAGTTGGGTGTGTGTTGGGGAGCCCTGGAGAATCCATCTCCAAAGAGAGCACTGGGTTTTGGGGGTGTCTCTGCAGAGACCATCTCCCCACAGCACGGGAGTTTTTGCAGCCTGGAACTTTGTGCTTCACCCTAGTTGAGCACTGGCTTCGTACATATAATAAAGACACACCCCACTTTGAAAATCTCCCTGGAGGCTGCAGCAGAACGGTTGGGTTCCGGCGGGACGGGGCAGTGTGGGCCTTGCCAGGGGATAGGGCAGTGGGGGAACAGCCCTGGGCTAGCAGATTCAAGGGACTGAGTGGGCATGTGGGGTGAAGCTGAGGGACCCTTGACCGGGGTGAGGTTTCAGAGAGGACCCCACACCTCTTCCTCCCTGTTTAAACCAAAGGACTGGGATCTTCTGGCGTGGCTGAGCCCTGTTTTGGGACAGGGCTGAGGGTGGGGAAGGGTTCTTTCTGGTTTCTGTGTGGGGAGGGGGCCCCTGGGAGACCCGTTGCAGCCTCCTGGGAAAGCAGCATCCCCTTTCCCAGGGGCTCAGTGGGTCGGCGGGAGGGGGCGGCGGGGGCTGTGGGTTTTGTTTGGCCGCCGGGCCGTTAGGATTCCCAGCGCCCGGCGGCTCTCACGCCGACCGCTTGGGCAAGGTAACAAAGCCCCTTTCTCCCATGGAGAAAGGCGTCCGGCCTCTTGTGCACAGCTATGCGCTCCATGGGAACCGCCACTGGCGTGCTGACCACTCAGGTTGCCTGGCGATGAGGGGGCCGGCGGAGGCCCCCCACCCCTGAGTGACAGGCCTTGTGGGGCACCAGCCCTGAGCCCTGCACCCTGCCCCTCTAGGACTCTGCCTCCCTGCTGGGTGACCTTTTGCAGCGTTCCTGCTCCCGCTGGGCCACCACCAGCTCCAGCATCTCTTGTCTTGGACTTGGGGGACTTTCTCCAGCAGAGGGGGATGGGCCGAGAGGTCTTGGGTACCAGTCCCACCCGAGGCAGGATAATCTTGGACAAGACCTGAGGCCTTTCTGACCTTCGGTCTCCTCATCTCTGGCAGGGGACTGGTTGAACCCGGAGGCAGAGGGAATGAGCCCAGCAGTTACACAGGATCGGGGTGGGGGCGGTCACTCCCCTGTCCCCACTGAAGGGCCACTCAGGTTTCCCTCTTGCCTGCTCAACCCACCCAGGAGAGACCGTGTCTGCCCCCAGCATCAGCTCATGTGTCACAGCAAGCCAGAGCCTCACGCATTGCGTTGTGGGGGAGGGCGTCCTTGAAACTATCACGACCCAGGGCCCTCCGCTCCCAGTCCTGTGCGTGGTGATTTAGACCCAGTCTGATGGGGGAGACAGAGAAGTCAGGACTTTGGTGGGGGAAACCCAGAAAGGCTGTGCAAGCTGAGTGGGCATCTGACCCACGTGGAGGGCTGGGGGACTTCCTGGAAGAGGTGCCATTTGAGCTAGACTGACAGTACTGGCATGGAGCATGTGTAAGAAACTTCCAGCAATTAGAGTGATGGGGGCAGGGAGGAGGGAAGGTTGGTCAGCAGGGACCACACTGTGACAGTCCTCAAAGTCCAGGATGAGGGGCTGGACCTTTGGCCCCCACGTTCCTCCCCCACCCCTCCCAGAAGCGGGCCAGGCTGCTGGCGGCTGCCACCTCAGCGGCCACAATTGCTGGGGGAGAGCTTGGCATCCTGTGTTTCTTTGAATCGCAGCTCCAGGAACAATGCCGCTTCCTGTGGGTGTCCCCCCGCCCACCCGTGGGCCAGCCCTGCCGCCCTTGCTGCCCGGCTCTTCCTCCTTCAGTCCCATCACTGGGGAAGTGGGGAGGAGGCTGTGGGGGAGGCGGGGTGGTGGCAGGGAGGGGGTCTTTGTCTCCAGAAGGCGCTTGGGGCTAGATTAGCGCCACGTCTGCCCCAGGGTGTGACCACAGGCTGGAGGCCGCCCCTCTCTGGTCCTCAGTGCCTTCCCTGTCCACTCAGGTAGTAATGGTGCCCACCAGGGCCATTGGGGAGACCAAAGAAGGGAGTGGTCTTAGTGCTTGGCTGTGGTACAGGTGAGCTTTTGTTATGCCCATTTGACAGAGGGGAATACTGAGGCAGCCCATCCCCTCTGCTGGTTGCTCTGGTGGAGGGAGCAGGTAGCCCTGGCACCCTCACACCCTCCCAGCTCCACCCTCCCTTGTACTCCTCTCCAGGCCGCCCGCCTTGCTCTCCTCCCAGCTGAACAAAGGTGACTTTAATCTCCGTAGCCTTGGGCTGGGTTTTTAGGGCACCACCAAAGTGCGGAAGAACAGGCCTCCCTTGATCTCATTAAGAAAGCATTTTCCTTTTAATCCAGCGACAGCAGTGGCGCGCCTGCACTGGCTGGCCTCAGCCTCCCACAGCATTCCTGGGCTGGAGGCTGGGGAGTGGGTGGGGGGCTGGGTGCGAGTCTGTGCATGCGGGCTGCATTGGGGTGCCTGCAGGGCTCTGGAAGGAGGGGGTGGGTGCACACAGAGGATGTCCACAGGGCCTGCCCCTTCCCCAGCTCTAAGCCTGTGATCAGCAGCTTGTGGCTTCACCTGTGTATGCGCTCTAGTCTGGGTCAGGATGAGCAAGGAGCCAGGGCCACCGAAGGAGGGCGGGGACCCCAGGTGGGTCTCCCAGGTTGCCAGATCTGTACTGTGCTCCAGGCTTGCACATGCTAGATCCTCCCTTGGACTCATGAATGGAAACTGAGGTCTGGTGGGCACGGAGGTGGGGGGGGGGGCTCCTGCTGCTGGTGCTTGGAGCACCCGTGCCTGGCCCCTACCACCCCTCTCAGGCCCCGGGCTTTGCATTCAGCCTTGCCTGGGTGCGCTGGGTGGCACGCGCTGGGCGGGCCAGGCGGAGGAAGGAACATTCCTCCCCGTGTGCTGACCGGCCCAGGCGGGTGCCGGCAGCTCCTGGCCCCACCCCGCGGCCCCCCCCACTTCCTCAGAGCGATCCTGGCAGGGGTGGCCCTGTGCTGGCGCAGGTAGAGCCTTGATGTGGCCTCCAGCAAGGCCTGTCTACTAGCCTGGATTTCCTTGCCTGAGCAGTGGGAAGGGAGTGCTGGGCCTCATGGGGGCTGGGGCACCCGCGGTTTCCCGCCTCAACCCTCCTGGCCATCAGAGTCTCCAGAGAACAGCAGGGCCTCTTTAGGTTCGGAGAAGGTGACCTGCCTGGCTGGACTTGAAGGCTCAGCCCTGAGGACAGCAGTGCTGTGGCCTCACCCCTGCCCATTAGACCTCTCGCCCAGCCCAGCCCGGCCCAGTTAACCAGGCCAGCTGTATGGTAATGGGCAGCACGGCCACTCCCGCTTAACACGGCCGGGTTTGGGCCAGCCCGGCGAGGGGCGCCGCACAGCCCAGGACAAAGCTGGCGGACAATGCCTGGTGATTCATCCTCCCTCCGGGCCCTTTGTCCGCCAGGGCTTGGCAGTCGCCCAGCAGAGGCCTTTGTCCCTGACTGATTGAGACTTGGCTTCCCAAAGCCGACCTCCTCTGCCTGTCCCCCCCACCATGCTGCCACGCTGTGTCAATAAGGGTGTGTGCCCCACCAGGTGCGCCAGGCGGGAGCCGGTTACCTGGCAGTGGGTGGGGCGCCCCACCTGGCTCGTGCCGGGCGACCTTGGGCCCAGTTGTGATGGGGGGGGTCTGCAGGCGTTACCCCCCTCTTCCCATTTCTACTTAGGTGGGGTACTTGGTACCCACTCTGTGCACCTGGGAAACCCAAGGGAGGGTGGAGAGTGGGTGTGACTGAGCCAGAGTTGCTGAACCCCAGGGTGCCAGGCCCTGTACCCCCTCGGTGGCTCAGGGCTGGGGACACAGAGCTGCCTGTTCAAGGCCACGTTTCTCCTTCCAGACATTCATTTTCACCGACGGGGAGGATGAAGCCCTGGCCAGGCGCGCTGGTGAGCCCTGGG
Organism: Spilogale gracilis; assembly: GCA_004023965.1. Taxonomy (NCBI): domain Eukaryota; kingdom Metazoa; phylum Chordata; class Mammalia; order Carnivora; family Mephitidae; genus Spilogale; species Spilogale gracilis. The sequence goes on from PITA01023228.1 coordinate 26,475, forward strand.
CTTGGGGAGGCCAGGGGGGCTCCACTCCTGGGAGGAACTGTCCCCTCCCTGCTCCCCTCCAGAGAGGTCATGGAGGCCGTGGGCCAGAGAGGGCCGTTTACTCAACTGGTTTGCTCAATGCCCCGCCCCAACACTGGGGGGGGGGGTTGCACCCAATTCTCATGCAAATGAGGTCCTTTCAGCTCCCGGGCCCTTTGAGCTGATGTGGCGGCAACAGGTGGCCGGTGCTGGGAAAAAGCAGCCTGAATGGGCAGGGGCGGGCCGAGCTTGCCCCGGAGGGGGCTGGGCTGGGAGGGGTGGGGGGGTGAATCGTGATCACTGGGCCCTGAGCTCTGTGCTGGGGAGGGAGGGCAACGAGTGGAGGCCTCTGCAGGGCAGAGCTTGGACGCAGGGTGCCCTGGGTGACCCGCTGTGTCTTGCTCTGCTCTCATGGGCCCAGCTCGGACCCACTTATGGCCCCCTGCCTTGCTCATAGGCAATGTGGTCAACACCAACTGCTCAGCTGCCCACAGCCGCCAGGCGCTGTCCTGCAAGATGGCCGTGGAGTACGACCACTTCATCGAGTCAGGGAGGAAGTGAGTGTCGCCTGCCGCTGCGGGGCCAAGGAGTGTGCCCCCTGCCCTGCGGGTCCCTTCCCCCGCGGACCCCCTCCACTCACGCCAGGTGGGGTGCCCCTTTCCCCGAAGGTCCCCGCTGCCCTTGACCCCCCCACACTTGTGTTTCTGCAGGTGGTTCTGCCACGTGGACGACGACAACTATGTCAACGTCAGGGCTTTGCTGCGGCTCCTGGCTGGTTACCCGCACACACGGGACGTGTACATTGGCAAACCCAGCCTGGATAGGCCCATCCAGGCCACCGAGAGGGTCAGCGAGAACACGGTGGTGAGTGATCCACCCTCGTGGGCCTGAGTGGGGTGGGCAGGAGGCTGAAGGGGGCCCTCGGGCCTGGGGCGAGGGTCTCACCACTCTCCCCTCCTGCAGCGCCCTGTCCACTTCTGGTTTGCCACTGGCGGGGCTGGCTTCTGCATCAGCCGTGGGCTGGCCTTGAAGATGAGCCCGTGGGCCAGGTGAGTGCCTGCCCAGCAGTCCCCAGCAGTGGGTGTCCCCAAGGGCAAGGGCCCAGAGCCCCTGGCGGTAGGCTGAGTCACTATACCCCCACCCCCACCCCCGCCTCTGGTCACTTCCCGCCTAGCAGGCGCCAGACCCAGCTCCCAGCTCCCATCAGGCAGGAGGCAGGACTCCCTTCTGCGGCCCACCCAGAATTATCAGGCTGGTTGGGAGGAGGGTGCTGTTGGGGGGGGGGCCCTCTGGGAGGGCTGGCCTAGGTTCTGGTCCCCTCCTCCCTGAATCTGACTCCTTGCTCCCAGGCTGGGCTCTGCCTGGCTCCTCCAAAGGAGCTCCCAGTGGGCTGCCGCCCCGCCTTTGCTCATGGGTCCGGCCCTCTCCCCCTGCAGCAGGGGCCATTTCATGAGCACTGCCGAGCGGATCCGCCTGCCTGATGACTGCACCATCGGCTACATCGTGGAGGCCCTGTTGGGCGTGCCCCTCATCCGCAGCGGGCTCTTCCACTCCCACCTGGAGAACCTACAGCAGGTGCCCACCTCAGAGCTCCACCAGCAGGTGCGCCCGGGAGCCCCGGGGAGGGGGGTGGGAGGGAGGGTGGAGTCACTGTTTTTAACCGGGAAGTCAGGAAGGACCCCATTGTTGATTCCCCCTTAGACACCCAACCCCGCCAGCGGGACCCTGCTCAAATCCTGGGCGGCACGCCTATTCTGTGCCATTTGGGGGCCCTCTGGGCCCCCGCTGGTGACTGCAGTAGTCTTTGCCTCAGCCCCCACCTTAGACTTCATTCCTGGGTTGTGCAGAACAGACGGGGGGGGGGGGGGGGGGGGTAGTTCAAAGAACTGAGGCTTTCCTTCCTGGGCCAGGGAGGGCAGAAGCAAGGCTGTTCTCTGGCGCAGAGCCCCATGAGCAGCCATGCACAGAGCTGGGGGTGTGGGGGCCTCCCCTGGTCTCACGGTGCCCCCCCTCCCTCAGGTAACCCTCAGCTATGGCATGTTTGAGAGTAAGCGGAATGCTGTCCACGTGAAGGGCCCTTTCTCTGTGGAGGCTGACCCATCCAGGTGAGAAAGCCGGT
>PITA01023229.1:0-28610 GCA_004023965.1 Spilogale gracilis
GTTTGCCTTTGTGTGTGGTGTAAGAGAATGGTCTAGTTTCATTCTTCTATACGTAGCTGTCCAATTTTCCCAGCACCATTTATTGAAGAGACTGTCTTTTTTCCACTGGATATTTTTTCCTGCTTTGTCAAAGATGATTTGCCCATAGATTTGTGGGTCCATATCTGGACTCTCCACTCTGTTCCATTGGTCTATTTCTGTTTTTGTGCCAGTACCATGCTGTCTTGGTAATCACAGCTTTGTAATAAAGCCTGAAGTCAGGTAACGAGATGCCCCCAGCTTTGCTTTTCTTCTTCAGCAATTCCTTAGCAATTCGGGGTCTTTTTTTGGTTCCATATAAATTTTAGGATTGTTTGTTCCAACGCTTTGAAGAATGTTGGTGGAATTTTGATTGGAATAGCATTGAAAGTATAGATTGCTAGACCACAGAAATTTTTAATGTCATCAACCTTCACTGACCAGGACATTGTATTCTTAAATCTTTTTTTTTTTTTTTTAAAGATTTTATTTATTTGACAGAGAGAAACACAGCCAGAGAGGGAACACAAGCAGAGGGACTGAGAGAGGGAGAAGCAGGCTTCCCGCTGAGCAGGAAGCCTGATGTGGGGCTTGATCTCGGGTCTCCAGGATCATGACCTGAACTGAAAGCAGTCGCTTAACCAACTGAGCCACCCAGGTGCCCCAGGACATTGTATTCTTAATAAAAACAGATATTTATAAACACTTATCTATTTTTTTCCTGCTTGTTGTATCTATTTTCCTTGATTAGTTCATTTGTTTGTACATTACTATAAACTCCAAGTAATAACTTCTTAATTAAAAAACAAAAAACCCAAAGTGACATTTTAAAATAAAATTTTAAATATCTTAGTATTCAAATTTTAAAATAAATTATTAAAATAAAAGTGTATATATAAAATGTGCTAAGTATTTATTTACTTTGGAGTATATTCTTTCTTACTAAGTTATCTGATTTATTATTCAGTAATCAGAAAAAACTAGGTACTAACCTACTAAATCTTCTCTTGAAGCAGCAGAGCGTGGTGTGCTTGTCCCTGGTTCTATCTTTAATGAAAGCCTGAATTTTAAAAAGAAACAACACACAAAAAACGATTAACATTTCACAATATTAAAATTATGTATTTCCTCATAAAAAGCATTTTAATACAATAATCTCAGCCATATATTTTTCTTTAAGAGCAATCTTTAATAGTAGTATACTCTTACTTCTTTCATACCGACTGTATCTTATGGTTATTCTAGGAAATATAAGGGAAGGAAAAAAACGTTAGAAAGAGTTTTCCCCAAACTACCCCAAATGGTTCAACACATTCAAAAATACTTGATAAATGACTAAAAAGTGATTTAACTTGAGGTTATATTGATACCTAACACTTAAATTCAGGGATTTTCATGTACTACACAAATTACTTCTAGAATCTTCAAACTGGATGGACAAATGGCTTCTATAACACTGAAAATTTCCAAAGCCTCCCCAAAACAACCAATTCAACTTCTTAAAAGATCTTCAATAATAAAACAGTTGTTTTCAAAATTCCTGGTAAATCCCTGTCCTAAGTCAAAGTTTATTAGCTGATATTTAAGTACCATTTAGGATAATATATCCAGTTTTGAGTTCCAGGGCAAAAAGAGATTATGACTCCTATCAGTGGAAAGTATTTCAGGAAATAGTTGTAGAAAATACTTTGGTATAGCCCACAAAGCCTATTATTACTAAGTATTTATCTAAATATTAATACTTTTTTTAAAAAAGCATTCTACTGACTGGAGTTAATAAAAGAGATAGTCATCATGATAAATGTATTATAGGTTCTCAACTTTTAATGTTCTTGATAACCTCACAGGGAATTACATCTGATTATATTCCAATTACTTGACCGTATAAAATGCAGTACTGAAAGATATATGATTAACCAGAACTCTCTGCTCTTTTTCTTTCTACAGAGCAGTTTACTTTAATTATTTGGGCTACAAACTATACTGAATTCATTCACTTGATCAATAGTTATGGAACACGTGTTTTGTGTTGGGCACTGTGCTCTTTGCTCCGGAACAGAACAAAGACAAAGGCAGAGTATCCCTGCCCTTCTGAAGCTTACAGTTTAGTATGTGGAGGACATAGAAGTAAACAAAATAACTACAATTTCCTAATGCACAACTGCAACAGGAAGGAACAGAAAGGAAGCTACAGGTGAGTCACATGCCATCCGCAGTACAAGAAGCAGAAACACCTTAAAGTGCAGCAGTCAAGTTAGAGGTCAGGTGCCTAAGTCATCACCAAAACACCTAAGAAAAGAGATTATGTTCAGTATTAAAATGGAGGAACTGTGAAAGAGTTCCATCCTGATTAAAAAACACGCGTTAATTTGTAGTGTCTATACTGGTTGCCTATATACAGATGAAGGTACCAAAGAACAGAAGCCTTTGGATAAACCAAAGGTGTCATTTTTATTGAAATCTCTCTCATCATAAAGACCATTTTTTCCCTAATCATTTCAATAGCTCTTATCTTAAAATGCTGATTTTCAGCACACTGAATTTTAGAGGCTTCTGGCAACATAATCGCATCTTTTAAACACTATCTTCTTCAGTCTCCCATCGGATGCCCCAATACCGCCAAGTGACTGAGCATTCTCTCGAGCAAAAACACTGCTCCCCACCCTAATCCTTCAACCATTTCATCCTCTGGAACACTTTTCCTCCCTCCTTAAGTGGAGATAACACCTACTCACCTGTTAAGATTAACAAGCCTCAGGTGACACTGTCTCCTGATGCCATTCCTGTTTATTTTTTCCTCATTTTCCCACTTAAAGCTGTTAGGTTTCCCCCCGGATCTACGTTCCCACAGCATCCTGGGCATATCTCATCTACCACAGTAATGTTTGCACTGCTTTGTGGATGTGTTCTGTAAGAGACTGAGCTTCTTAAGGGCAAGAACAAGATTTTGTTTTTGTAATCCAAGCAAATAGCACAATAACTCACCTACGACAAAAGCTTAATAAGTATTTGATAAAATGACTATAATGGGCAGGCTATTTTGGTTCTAGCCACTCATGAGAACAAAAATCGGTACAATAGCATCAGCTTTCCTACAGAAATGAAGATATCTCACATCAGTTTACAGACAGTTAAAACTACTTAATGGCTTAATTGGCTACTATATCCTTTTAAAAATATAAAAATTAGCTTAAATAAACACTTTTACTTTCACCACAGTCAATAAAAATTTACCATCCTCTAGAACTGTGCAACAATTTATTAGGCTTCACTCCTACTGAATAATAGTTCAATTTCTTTTAAATTCAACAAATTTGAGCCAGATATAGAAATTTTTAACAACTACTTAATCGTATTTTGAGTTTTAAGATAATCTTCTGTATCTCACTAGACAAAACATGAATGTTTTGTGCTATGTCAGTGATTAGAGCTAAGATGGAAGAAACAGTGGTAAACATAAGATACAGACCATCACAAGAAGCTCATAACATAGGGCAACAACAAATTTATGAAAAAACTGCAGCCTTGAAAAGCTGATCCACTGACCTCATACATTTTCAGACGAACTACTATGTAACAACCTTTTATAAAATAAATATTTATACAGAAATATAAAGTGGTAATATGGTTTGGGGGGAAAAGATCATAACAAAGGTGTTTTTATTTTTATTTTTTAAAAAGATTTTTATGTATCTATTTCAGAAAGAGACAGAGAGCACAATAGGGGGAGCAGACGGAGAGGGAGAAGCAGGCTTCCCGCTGAGCAGGAACCTGAGCTGAAGGGAGATGACTAACTGACTGAGCCCCCTAGGTGCCCCAATAAAGGTGGTTTTAAACATTAATAAAATTTTAGATACATTTAAATATGTATTATCTAAGAGCTTTAATCTTTGAAGAAAAGTTATTACTAGTTTTTTTTTTTTTTCCAGAATTTGTAGACTTTTACTGGTACTTTGTTCTTCAAAAACTGTTGAAACTTAATGGAACGAAGACAGTTGATAATCACTATCATATAAGAAAATTTTTATATAATGCGTTAATAATGAAAAATAACCTAGTTTCTCACTTTGATAAGTTTTTAAAATAAGTGTGTATAAGTATGGAAACTTACTGGAAAAAATATCTGTGAAAGACACAAAGTTAAATAAAAACTTGGAAATAAATGAAAGCTTAGGAATAATAAAGCTACACAAACATTTTTTATTTGAACTTAACAAATAAAGTCACAAGAAGGATCCGAAGCCTTAAGAGAAATAAGCTCTTTATCCTCCCATCTTTTGAAAAAAAAAAAAAAAAACCAAAGAAAAAAATCGCACAAAAACCTGGCAGTTAAGATGTATAGTATTCACTAAAAATAAAATGGACAAAACTTAAAAAATTCTTCCCATCTTGGGCAGAATTGTGGATGTTAAGGAGAAGGAAATGAGCAGCTGTATTTTAAAAGTGATTTTTAAAATCTTTAATAAAGGACTTGCTATAACAGAGAGAAAAGGTAAGTGTGGTGCTGGACACACGCCTCTACCCTAGAGGTAGGAAGGTTCTATATTCTCTCAATCCATAAAAACGATTAAAAACAAATTCAAAGATGTGTCCAAAAATTACCATTACAAAAGGAGTAATTTTCCTATTTGTGGATGGTTTCATTAATTTCTCAATTATAAGATAAATTTCCATAAAGATTCAGTGCCTGAATATAAAGGAAGACATTTATACTGGAACTATCAAACACCAGCTCTTAACAACTTGAGAAAAGTGAAACACTTTTAAACAAAAGAACAGATGAGGTATTTGTAAATTGTCTCAATCATATCAAGTGATTAAAAAAGAAATATATATAAAAAAGAAGTAATGCATGCAAATACCTTTACCACTGTAAACACTGGATTAGGCATTTGCATATGATATAAAATTAAGATGCTTAAACATATGGGGACAAAAGGATATATGACAGGACAAAGTGAAACAAACCACTTTTGAAGATCCAACCTACTTGTAATTATCATCTTCCACAAACTTCTGTAGTTCTTCTATATACTGAACGGAGTTCAGATATTTTTGGACATGAGGCAACATGGGGATATCTAGACAAAATGTGATAAAAAATTATCTGACACAGTGTATCTTAGTTAGAATTTTAAAAGTTAATTTGAGAAGTATATACTTCAAGAAAAATTTAGGCTGCATGACACCAAAATTTAAATTAACTCTAGAAGGACACTACTGAGATAGATTTTATTTAATGCATAAGTGATGGTAATTTAAAAATTACAGTTGCAAGATGTTTGTACAGATTAAAAACAAAAACAAAAACAAAAACACCAAACACACTCTGGTTTCCCTTCATATTGTAGTAAAAAAAAAAAAAAAAGAAAAAAAAATCAAACAGCTCCATTTACCAAATCCCACATATTTGATAAATGTCCTTCCTCACATACAGTTTTAGGAAGTTTTTAAGGTTTTCTTAAAAGTATACACATGCATATAAAATAGCTTTTTAAGACAGATCTATTTTAAATAATTTGGATAATGTAAACTCACTGGTTTCTTCCCCCATTTTTTTCAGTTTTATTAAGATATAATTGACATATAACATGTATTAGTCTAAGGTAGACAACATAATAATCTAGCACATGTATATATTGTAAAGTGATCACCATAGTAAGTCTAGTGAACATCAATCACCTCATGTAGTAACAATTTTTTCTTTTGATGGGAACTTTTAAGATATACTCTCTTGGCAAATTTCAAATATACAATACAGTAGTGTAAACTATAGTCACTATGCTGTGCATTATATCTCCACAATGTATCTTTTATTTTTCTACTAATTTATTTTTTCCATAGCCCAGCAACCCTATCCCCCGCCCCCCGCCACCTCCCAGCAACCCTCAGTTTGTTTCCTGAGATTAAGAGTCTCTTATGGTTTGTCTCCCTCCCTGGTCCCATCTTGTTTCATATTTTTCCCTCACTAACACCCACGACCCCTCACCCCACTCTGCCTCTTAAATTCCTCTTATCAGAGGGATCATGTAATTGTCTTTCTCTGATTGACTTATTTCACTCAGCATAATCCCCTCCAGTTCCATCCATGTCATTGCAAATGGCAGGATTTCGTTCTTTTTGATGGCTGCATAGTATTCCACTGTATATACACCACATTGTCTTTATCCATTCATTTGTTGATGGACATCTAGGTTCTTTCCATAGTTTGGCTACTGAAATTCACTGGTTTTTAACATTTAAAAAATGTATACCAATAAGGGTATCTTTATTCCCTATCAAACTGAAAGCATTTAAACATAAAATATTTTAAAAATATGACTCTTTTTCTCATCATCTCGGCTTGTGTAAGCTCTTTCTACATATATGTTCCCATTAAATACCTCTTGAACAAGAAAATTCGTTATTTATTCAATAACGAACTCAAGAAAGCTAGTCAATTGTTACAAGGATCATAGGGCTTAGCCCCTTCCCGAACTGAAAAAAATAATAGATCAGGGATATCAAATGAGATGAAGATAACAGAAAATAAAAGAGCAAAAGATAAAACTTAAAATTTTAAATACGAAATAACTTCAATTCCTTAGAAGCAAGATCTCAAATAGGATGCTAAATATTAAACAATCATTATTTTCCTTTATATTAGGATGATGTTCCCTGCTATGTGAAAAATGGTATCAATTCAGGTAAATGAATCAACAGAATCACAGTGTAATGGTATAGTATTACTCCTCAGAAACATACCATATTCACAGGACTGCTGTAAATCAGAAATTATTCGAAGGATGTTATTCATCAAATTTGATCTTTGCTCATTTTCTAGAATGCTGCCAGTTGATGGGTATGCTGAATCAATGTATGTTAAATCTGACAAATAGATACCTGAAACAAAATGAGATAAATGAGTGTTTCCTTTCTTGTAGCTTGGAAAAGCATGACAAAATAAAGAAGAGGAAAAAAATAGCTGGGTTTTTTTTTTGCTATATTTTAATATATGCTGTATTTAGGATTTACTGGTAATACACAACAGTAGCCTTGTTAAATCATAATCACTGAAGCCAAGGTTTCCGTGTTTTTTTTTTCTCATGCCGTTTCTTTCATCTTGACTATTTCTGGGACTCATGTCTGTCCATCTCAATTTTATTTAATATCCAGGTCAGTGTCAACTGTTCTTTAGTTTTCTTATAGATTCCAAGAAAGGAATGTAGAAACCATCTAGTCTAACCCCATTTTTACAGATGAAGAATTTGAGGTCCCTAAATATTGAAGGACTGTCTAATGCCATGTGAATTATTAGTAAAAGAGCTGGAGCTCAGAGTATACAGCAGTACCCTAGTTTCTCTACTACATACTGCTATAAATTTATACAGTATCTATGATACCATTCACTTGGTAATTTTTATGACTTTATAATCTGTTTAAATTCTCCTACTTATACTTTATCTGCTCACAACTATAAACTCATTTAAGGCAGTTGCTCTATCTTGCACACTAAGAATGAAAATCTTGTGCAGTGTTTTGACAACAGGTGCTTAAAACAACCTAAGTTGGCAAGGCAATCCTTTTACTCATCCTATTCATTCCTTTTCCATTCAGAAGTCGTAATGGTATTCTTGAAGCCATCTATAATAAATACTTCCTTTTCTTTAGAGACTCTCAACTTTTTTTTAATGACTTTGGATGAATCTTTAGCTTAGCTGCTTTTCCTTTAATCTCAGGGGAAGAATCCTTTTCTCCTCTTCAAGTATACACTGTGACTTTGAATGTAATCATGAAAATCTCACCCACGGATGGCCTCAGGAAGTGTGCTCCTTTCCTGAGTTGAGGCATACATTTACACCTCCTCTTGAAGAAAACAAAATCAGGGTAACCCTTTGTTCACATCTGATCCCTCCTCCAGATAGGATCCCTGTCCCTCTCTCTATAGCAAACAGCTTGAAAGAGAAATATGGATTCATCTACTTATTTTATCCTTCATCTCTTTTTAATGAAATTTGGACACATACAAAAGTTTACATGCATCAGGAAAAATTACAATAGAATCTGAAATAGGCAAAAAAAAGATTACCAGGTGTCCTGTCTCTGGTGTATCTTTCTGGACTTTTTGAGCTATCTCACAACTTTTTAAGATTTTGAAAACTAATAATAATACAAATTCCTGTCCATAAAAATGCCAATGCCTTATGTCCAGTAAAATGTTAACTAATTAATGCTCTATGGATGTTGACCAGTTTTGCAACTACGTGTAAATTCAGTTTAGTATTCTTTAGTGACTATCTGGTATGTGTGGTACTCTGAATTCTCTCCTGAAATGGTTGCAGTATCTTCCTGATTCCCTTATAAATTTAATGATTTAAATAAAAACTTGACATGTATTCATTTTGTATTTCTGTAAGAATCATGATTTTTACCATGATTTTTGAAAAAGTATGCTCTAAGCCATGTGATACTGGCTGTTCTCAAGCAATATGATAAATACGGTGAATGACCAGGCAGGTTAAGAAGTACATCACCAGTACTATTCATACCCTGTTATCATTTCCCTGTCTCCTGTCCAGAGGTAACTAAACACTGTTCCAAAACTTAAGATTATTCCCTTGTTTTGTTTTTCCAAAGGCATCTGTCTGTATCCTTGCACAATATGTTTACTTTCGCTTATTTGAGTTTTAAAAAAATATTTTATACACATGTGATTAAATTCAGCAATAAATTGGTAAACATAGGTATACAGTAAGTAATTCATAGGTGTTTGTTAAATTTTTAAAAATATGGCCTCCTGTGATTGCTGTGACTCACCATTTTGTTTCCAAGAGTTATTTGTGTTGTTAAATGCAGCAGTAATTCCTTAGATTGAGAATAAATTAACATGTAACTGTATCACAATTTACTTACTTGTCTGATATTTTTAAATTACTTCTTCCCTCCCTCTACATTGCTACTGACGTTCTTATAAATATCTCCTGGGACACATGTACAAATATTGCCCACAGGTTTATCTCATATTATATTATATATATGGCATTTATATGGTTTATTAATGTTCAGCTTCACATTGTTTTTGTTTTTTTTTTAAAGATTTTATTTATTTGACAGAGAGAAACACAGCCAGGGGGAGTGAGAGAGGGAGAAGCAGGCTTCCTGCCGAGCAGGGAGCCCAATGTGGGACTCGATCCCGGGTCTCCGGGATCATGACCTGAGCCGAAGGCAGTTGCCTAACCAACTGAGCCACCCAGGCGCCCCTTCACATTGTTTTTTAAAGCTTTATCAATTCTCACTGGCACTGACAGCATGTTAAGTTTCTACTGCTCTACACTTGTGTTAATACTTGATATTATCAGTCTTCTTGACTTCTGCCAATCTTGTGGGTATAAAATAACTCATTATGTTTTAATTTTCATTTCTTTGATTGGTAATGAGGTTATGCATTTATATTTCTATGAAAGGTCTTTTATCCATTTTTTCCTCTTATTGTTGTCTTTTCTCTTATTGATTTCTAAGTACTTAATATATTGCAGAAACCAATCCACTTGGCTGTTAAATTTAATCCACTTTTCAACCCACTAGACTGTCTGAAATCTGGGGCATCTGGGTGGCTCAGTCGGTTAAATGTCTGCCTTCAGCTCAGGTCATGATCCTAGGATCCTGGGATCGAGTCTAAGCAGGGAGTTTGCTTCTTCGGCTTCTCTCTCACCCTCTGCTCTTTCTCCTCCTTGTGCACTCTCTCTCAAACAAATGAACAAAATCTCTAAAAAATATAAAGTCTCAAATTTGTATCTTGCTGCTGAAATTTACTCCAGCAAAGGTGTAAGGGACCTGCTCATTATTAAATCTTTAAACATCTCTCTTGGTCTCCTGCTGTTCGTTAGTGTCTCAGTATTTTTTTTTTTTTTTTTAAAGATTTTATTTATTTGACAGAGAGAAACATAGCTAGAGAGGGAACACAAGCAGAGGGACTGAGAGAGGGAGAAGCAGGCTTCCCGCCATGCAGGAAGCCGGATGTGGGACTCGATCCCGGGTCTCCAGGATCATGACCTGAGCCGAAGGCAGTCGCTTAACCAACTGAGCCACCCAGGCGCCCCAGTGTCTCAGTATTTTTATTATTCCCTTTTTTCCTTAGGGCTTTACTGGCTCTACTGGCTTGAACCTTCCTAGTCTCTCACACCCACTTCATTCTCCTTTTCCCTCATGTTCCCTAGAAATTGGTATTCTCCATGGTTCTGTCATTAATCTCACTCTGCATGTACTTTTCCTGGATTATTTTACTTCTGTAGCCTCAACCATCACCTAATTGCCAATGACTTACCAAATCTCTTTTTAGAACTGAAATCTAAGATTTAATTTTCAATTTAATATGCCAAACTATCATTATTTGTCTCAAAACATCCCAACTTCTTCCCTTGGTTAGAGATATTACTAATTGTTAAAATTAGAAAGTTCAAAACCACTCAAGTAAAAAAGCTCAGGAGAAACTTACTATTTCGTATATTCTCACAGATTAGGTTATTAGTGAATACAAGAGGATCAAGTAATACTAAATGATCAGGTTCTGCATTACATAACATATATCAGAGGCTAAAAGCTGGCATTCCCTCTGTCCCAATGTTTTTAAAATGAAGAAGTATCTACGTGACTTTCTCTTCCTAAAAAAAATGGGGAGATCTGGCAACAGCGAGGTACAGCTGAGAAGGGTGAGACCCCACCATATTACCCTTAAGGTTGCCAGTTTGTCCTAACTCTCATTTTCCTTTGTTATCTTACTTCTGGTTTATTTCACTTACTTATATTGCCTGCCTCACTCTGGTGAGCATTTGTCTTTGTAGACCCTTGAGTTTGCAACCCCTGGTATAGATACACATGTCACAGAATTGAAAGAAACAATTCTGTGAAAGAGGTAGAAACTGGGCCCACTTTAAAGAAAGAATGTGATTGGACAAAGAGATGACTGTAGAACCAATTAGAAAGAAAAAACAGCTCAAGCTAAGGCAACAAGAGAGGAAAGCACATGGTGTATACAGAAATCAGAAGCCCCCCCCCCCCAAGTTTTACCTAGAAGCAGCAATCAGTAATTACAGCATCTAAGGAGAGACAGTGTGGCATAATGCTTTGGAATTAGATTCAAACCCCCAGTTCTACGACTTAGTGCAGTAGCAAAATCAGTTCAGATGCCTTAATTTTTGTTTCATTAGCTACTGAGTTACTTTAAACAACACTTCTGGGTTTAATGAAATACAACAGCACAGTTAGTACTGAACAGTTACTAATTCTCTCTCTAGACTCTTCTAAATCCACATAGCCAGCGGGGAATCCGAATTCTTTTTTTTTTTTTTCTCCCAGAAAGGTCAGGATTATGTTTGCTTTTAAATCTCAAAATATCAACTACTAAGAATAACCTTTTTCAGACAAGAGGGGTCATGTTTTTAGAATAGGAGGAAGTGAAATTACGTAACATCAGAATTTTTGAAGTATTACATTTATGAATTTTATATATAGATTTCTATTTATATTTAGTAATTATATATAGGAACAGTTTTATTAAGGGACATTACACAGTAAGATATATCACAACAACATCAAAGTTTCCTCTATGTTTAAAACCTCCTGAAATGTTAACTTAGTAGAAGTGTTTAAAAATTCTTCTACAATAGGGGGTGCCTGGGTGGCTCAGTTGTTAAGTGTCTGCCTTTGGCTCAGGTCATGATCCTGGAGTACCAGGATCGAGCCCCGCATGGAGCCCCGCATGGAGCCCCACATCAGGCTCCCTGCCCGGTGGGAGGCCTGCTTCTCCCTCTCTCACTCCCCCCTGCCTGTGTTCCCTCTCTTGCTATGTTTCTCTCTGTCAAATAAATAAGTAAAATCTTTAAAAACAAAATTCTTTTACAATATAAAGAGTATTACATTACTTAGGTGGCTGCCTTGTGACAAAGCCTAACTCTTGTTCTTTGTAACAAATAACCAAACTTATCAGCCTGTTAGTATTTCTGAGAAGTGGAGTACTATTTTTTTCAGTATTCAAGTTAAAAGATCTCTGGCCAGGCGACCAAAATGTTTGTTTTATAATTGCCCACTGAACTATGATAGTTTGTTTCCAGATGGTGCCCTTCCTTCAACCTGCACACAGTCTCTCCTTGTTCAGAGCTGTTCAACCTCCTGCTGATCCCATTACCCCCACCCCTATTTAAGGCTACAGAGAGGAAATCCTAAGGAGGAGATTTTCCCCCCTAGTCTCCAGCAATTCTTGGTGACGTAGTATGTGGGCTGAACTTGAGTTTACTGAGAAAGAGAGGGAATCACTATTCGAGGGTGCTGTGTGTACAATCTGGGTCAGCTGCAGCTGGTTACGGCACTTCTCCATGTGGCAGACACAGCAAAGCCGCAGTGCTTGCTCTGTCGGATTAAAGACAGCCCACAGACCAGAACTTCCACTATACTACTTCAAATCACATAGGTGGCTTGTCAAGTTCAATTGATTAGTGTTGTAAGAAGAAAAAGAAGTTCCTTATTGCAGCTCGGATTTGACGGGCCAAAGCAAAAAATGCAATGCCATTAAAGTCACAGAGGAACAAACTTCTACAACACTGATTTTTAAAAGCAAGAATAAGAGCAGCGAGTTTCTGGGTCTGCTTTATCAACAGATGCATAAAGGTATTTTAATATTTCTTGTACTTTTCTTTAAAAGTCTATGTATGTTCAAAATTTTACATTTGTAGAAATTTCAAAACCTTTTATTAAACAAAGAATTTTAAAATGTATGTAAAAAACTGATTATATATTTTGCGATGATTAATGCATGATTTGAGGTTCAATTTAATAATATCTGGTGTATATGCTTATACATTGGCACATACATGCTAGTTTTCGGAAAACAAGTGCTTTAGTGACACAAGAAAGAAACTTTAACAAATAACAGATTAAATGTATAAGGTTTATAACACAGTGATTAAAAACAAAGGAAGACAAACAAAAGAAAAGCGCTGTAAACATTAGTCTCTCTCCCCGCAGTTCCCCTGTGCGTGTGCTGGCAGGTCATGTATACTATTAGAGATCTTAAAGTACAGCTACAAAACACAGCTAGAAAGATATAAAATTAACTGCAAGGCATTCCAACAATTCCTCAATTATAGTATAACCAAATATTAAGCAGAAATTTTTGCAAAGATTTAAGCTAAGTCTATGGTATTTCTTGCAAAAACTCAAAATTTTAAGTAACTTTTCAGGTTTCCATGTAACAGTTATTTAACTTGGGTAACAGAAATTAAAACTGCAATACCTAGAATTAGTTAAGAAAGCAATGTTACTGATACATTTAAAAAAAAAAACAAAAAAACCTAAAACTTTACAGATGAGGATCAAGGAAAAAAAATAAAATGTGACTGAGTATTATGTAAGTAGTCAGCAGTAACAGTAGAAAGTAAGAACCCAGAAGATACAATTACTTAAACACATGATTAAAAGACCAAAAATATATACTATTTTTAGATAGATATAATTTTGGTAACGAAACAGGAGGTTTCTTTCAATATTCTAACTTTAATTGTATTATGAGAACTGTTAAAAATAAAATTACTAGTTACCAATAGTAAGCTTTAAACACCAAAGACACTTAAGTCTTTTTTATGATTTGGGGATCCTCTGTTCTTTTAAAAACTAAAGACATTAAATGGTAAGAAACTTCAAGCAAATACTTGTAAAGTTCAGTTTCTTCAGCTTTACTTTCATGTCTTTTCCTTAAAGAGTCATACCCTAAATCCTGCGAGGATCTCTGTTTAATGTATTGTACAAGAAACTGATAAAATGTCCAAGCAATCCTGCCATCTCTCTCTTTTCTGTTGCTGTTTGCTATGAAGAGTGCAGAACCCCGTTAAACCTCGGTTCTTACTGAAGCCTTAGGCAAGCACTGAATCTGAAACCCCAAACACAAAGATAACTACTATCCCTTTCTTTAATATCTCTAGGGGCTGAGACTGTTCTCAAGTCTTTTCCCAGAACATAATTCACATTCTAGAAGTAGCTAAGGCATCTTCAATGCTTCATAAATTTAGGTTCATTGCCTCATGCTATTTTTCAGTGCGTGACATAGCCAGTTAAATGCCTCTAAGCATTTACCATCTGAAAGGAAGTAAACCCTGATTTTTACTTCTCTCTACTAGCTGGCAGTGTAGCAACTCTGAAGAGAAATAATACCAATAAAATTAACCCAAAGCACGGATGATTTTTTTTTCTCTTTTTTCTAAAAACAACCAAGTGAAGGCATAGATTTAAACTCAAGTATACTGCAACTAATTTATAACATTCTCTTGGGACCTAGGAAAATTTTAACATATATAGAAAGGTTTTATGAGGTAACACAGATTTATAGATCTTACACTTTTAAAACAGAACGTGGTGGGAAAATATTAAATAAGAGAATGTTTTCAGAGAATGTAACAGTAAATGTATTTTTAAAACCAGTTCTTACTCATGACGTAGCTAGTCTACTACTTCAGAAATGTGGCTCCTTATTCTTCTTTAGGTGACAACGAAGTCATTAGTTTTACAAGGTCAAAGGAATTATATTTATTCAAGAACAAACGTTTAGTTGCCTCCTTTAAATACTTAGGTGAGATTCTCTTACAGTACACAATGATTTATCTTATGATTTAATCGTACAGGAGCCCATAAAGAGCCAAGGCAGAACACAACAAAGTGAAGCTATTGCTATTTTAATTTCACACCTTTGTTCTTTCATGACAACACTGATGTAAAGTGACAATAACAGTCTTGGATTTTATGTTCTTAGTTGTCCTATGTAAATCTGTGTCTGGTAGGAATACAAGCTGTTCCAATCAGAATATTCTTCATGAACTTCTCCTTGTTTTGAAGGTACATGATAGCTTCTGAATTTCCCCTGTTTTGGTAGTTTATTTCATAGATTATTTAAATAAAATAACTTTATGGTCTAAGAATTTCCATTCTATTATTAAAGTAAAATAGTGAAAAAAGTGAAATGAGTGACTGAGGACTAGTAAGTTGACTCTGTAGGAAAAAGTGTACATTTTACCATCCCAGTTTTAAAAATAAACTGTTATCTAAATCCCATGAATCTGTAAACAGAACAAGAAATTTTATTGTTAACTCCAGTATAATAAAAGTCCTTTTCATGTAAAATAGATGACTTTAAGGTCTAAATTTTCTCTTGACATCAGAGGCAAGATATAAAAACAAAAAAATAAAAGTACTCATCCAAGTGCACTTTTATCAGTAACAACAGCCTCTGATATGAATATGGAATACTACTGTGCTCATTCCTCCTATCTTGATGTTAGTAAGAGAAAAATAATTTTCCACACTCCATCCACTCTTTCGTTTATTTTCATTATCACTCCACTTTGAAAACACCCTTTATTTGGAAACACCAAAGGAGACACGGTTTTAAAAAGGAGCAGTCATCTTTATGATTGTGGTTAAAGAGTCTGTTATTTCATGATCATAAGAATCTTTATTTGGGGGGGGTGTTCCTAATCACAAGATAGCTATGCAGCTGTCAAGCAATACCAATATATACAGGGGGAAAGGAATGACAACAGAAAGTTTGGGATTGAAAAATGATGGAAACAGAGCCTAACAAAAATGATTCACAAATAGCTTTCCATAAATAAGTAATGGGTCCATGTAATGGCCTACAAACCAGGAAAAGACTGAAAACAAGCACAAAGTTAAGGCTCCTCTATAGTTACATCATGACTGGGATAAAAATCACAGGTCTGGAAAAGTTACAAGTAGAAGAACTGAATCCAATCTGAGTGCTAATCCTGGCTTCTCTGGGACTTTATATTTCTTTTTAAAAAGAGCATACATTTATTTCACAGTGTTGCTGTGAATGCAAATAGTTAACATGCATTAAGGGACTGTTATGCTCTTGGTGACAGAAAACAGGACAGAATATGTCGCCATATGCTATAGTGGTTAGATGAAAAAGAGAAACATCAACTCTGGAGTCTTTTGTCTAGGTTCAGATTCTGCCTCCATGCCTCAGAAGCTGTGTGACTCTCTGGGTAGGGTACTTAATTTCTGGATGCCAGTCCTTCACTGAAGATGAGGACTGTAAACAACCCTCTCAAAGGGCTGGAGTTATAAGTAATTAATTTTATGCATGCAAAAGGGCTGAAAACAAGGCCAAACACCCAGGAAGTATGAACTATGTTATTACTGCATTGCTATTATTAATTGTAGGCATAAACAACATGGGACCTGACTTCTCAAACCAAAAAAACAGATCTTGGGTAGAAAGTGGGATAGAAGAGTTCTGTCTTAGTGTATCCACTATCATCCTTCAAAAACAGCAGACAGGCGCCCAGTTTATGAGAGGGGGAAGGTGGGCCACTCGCTCCAGCAGCCTGCTTGTGCAGCCCAGGGAGCTTAGCCACTCCACTGCTACTCCTCCAGAGGGAGGTGACTCGTGAGAAAGGAAGCAGCTTTGGTTCTTAGAGCATGTACTGGTGTTTCTACAGAAACTGTACTAGGAGAGACAAGTGTTTCTCTGTCACAGCAAAAAATGAAACACCTCAAGCACCCAAGCCAGCAACACACAGCACTGCTGGCAACACTGACAGAGGAGCCGGGGAACCCGAATCCTTGACCTGGTTCTAATACTGCTGATTTGCGTGGCCCTGGCTTTGGACATACACATGGGCGCACAAAGAGGTTCTTGAATGGGGATGGTCTCTAAGGCACCTTCCAACTCTAACAATCATATTCAACTACAGACAGTTTCTTTCCTTGGTCATGATTATAGGAAATTATTGAAATTTTACTAAAAAATACAGTTCAGTAGAATCTCTAAGAATGAAACTGCTTAAAAAAAATAAAGAACCTGCTAAATCATATGTAAGCTTAGAGCATTTATATGATTCTGGTTTAGAAAACACAATTACCCACAATAATGACTGCAAACATTCACTCATTCGTAAACTTGTCACTAATCCCAAAAGGACAGGCTACAAAAACAAAAAATATGATGCCAAAACTTCCTGGTTTAAGATTTGCCTAAAAATGTTTCTTTGATAGATAAAAAGGTATTTATTATAGAGGGCCAATTTAATTAAAACCACATAATATAAATATAAAATGCTAGTTAGGAAAGAGGGGTGCCTGGGTGGCTCAGTCGGTTAAGTGTCTTCGACTCAGGTCATGATCCCAGGGTCCTGGGATCAAGCTCCGCATCAGGCTCCCCCCTGCTCAGTGGGGAGTCTGCTTCTCCTTCTGCTTCTCCCCTGCTTGTGCTCTTTCTCTTTCTCACTCACTACCTTCTCTCAAATAAATAAATACAATCTAAAATAGATAAAAGAATAATTAATATCAGTTAGGGAAGAATGTTTTAATCAATGCCTTACAAACACTGTATATCATTTTCACAGTCTTCACACAGTAAGCAAACTTTTCCAGGGTAAGAAAAGTGTCTTATTAGGGTCTCAAAGCACCCAAGAACACTAACCCTGTAACTTTGCACACAGTGGGCACTGAGCTGAAAAACTTTAAAAAGCATTACAATGAGGTGGTAGCTGGAGAGCTAGGCTCTGAAACCTAAATTTTAAACAAATGCAAAAGCATCATGGTGTTGAATTTAACAAATTAATAACATTAATTCTGGCCCAGTTTAGGAACACCAATAGATACCCAGTTTTTCCCTTATTTTCTTATATTATTGACTTTAAAAGTAGGTTAAAATGAATTTTTACTTTTTCCCTTCATTGGTTTATTTTTTTACTCAAGAAAAGACATGACTTTAATGTAGTTTTCTAGCAATATATTTTACAATTCTAAAAAGAAATAGTATATTTAACAATTTTTGAGAAATTAGAAAGTGCGGACAATGTAATCCACATATGGCTAAGAATTCTGTTGGAGGACACTGGTTTTATTAGTTTTTGTTTATTTTTTAATGGACCACCTCAAATATAAACGATTATGCCTAACACCAATATAAAACAGCCAGCTAATAACAATATCATCTTGATCGCAAGATGACACATCCTGGGTTTTGCTCATGTTTATTATTCTACTTCACGTATTTATTTATGTGTTCATTGGTTTGTTTTTTAAAAGACTTCGTACAACTTCATTTCAAAATGAAGGCTTTTATCTGGACCCTAAGTGTGCTATTCTTCCTACTAATGGGCACTGGATGCTGCACAGGAGGACAGTTCAAAATAAAAAAAATAACCCAGAGGAGATACCCTCGTGCCACAGACGGCAAAGAGGAAGTAAAGAAATGTGCATACACATTCCTGGTACCTGAACAAAAAATTACAGGGCCAATTTGTGTCAATACCAAAGGACAAGATGCAAGCACCATTAAAGACATGATCACCAGGATGGACCTTGAAAACCTGAAGGATGTGCTCTCCAGGCAGAAGCGGGAGATAGACATCCTGCAGTTGGTGGTGGATGTAGATGGAAACATTGTCAATGAGGTGAAGCTGCTGAGAAAAGAAAGCCGTAACATGAACTCCCGTGTTACTCAACTCTATATGCAACTACTACATGAGATTATCCGTAAGAGGGATAATTCACTTGAACTTTCCCAGCTGGAAAATAAAATCCTCAATGTCACTACGGAAATGTTGAAGATGGCAACAAGGTACAGGGAACTAGAGGTAAAATATGCCTCCTTGACTGATCTCGTCAATAACCAGTCTGTGATGATCACTTCTTTGGAGGAACAGTGCTTGAAGATATTTTCCCGACAAGACCCCCACGTGTCTCCTCCTCTTGTCCAGGTAGTGCCACAGCATATCCCTAACAGTCACCAGTACACTCCTGGACTGCTGGGAGGTAATGAGATACAGAGAGATCCAGGTTATCCCAGAGACTTAATCCCACCACCTGATCTGGGAACTTCTCCCACCAAAAGTCCCTTCAAGATACCACCAGTAACTTTCATCAATGAAGGTAAGTCACCTCTTACTGTTAAAAATGGAAGGATGAGGTTAATATGTTTTATCATTTATGAAACAATGCACAGTAAGTCATTATTCTTCATCTTGGTAATGTAATTATACATGAAAATTTCTGTTCTCTATTAATCAAGAATTGAACTTAAATACATTTCTCAGCTCTGAGTCTAAGAGTTCCTAAAAACAATGTATTCTGTGAGGCACTACCTTCCAACCAAATTCTTACAATCTAAGTTACTAGCATTAAGACAGGAATGAGTCCACAATCCACTTCTAACCTCTACAACCAATTTATCGGCCTCCAGCTAGGTCCTCTTGCTATTCAACAATTCCTTTCGTTTACCTCTTGCTGCTCTTCTCATTCTCCTCCTCTCCAAAAGGAACATTTAAAAATTTGCTTTCACTCTCCTTAAGCCTTTAATTATACCTCCTCCTTACCTCCACTCTCAGACACACACCATCTACTGCTGTAGTGAGATGAAGTCCACTTATCTAGGTTCCTTGTTCTTTCTTATCTTGAAAACATCTGCACAACACCCATCCCTTCTTGACCTCAGTCTTAAAAGGAAAAGGTATCCCTTCCAATATCCAAGACTAAACAAACTACAATTTGTATCTTATACCCACCTATGTATAAATATTCACTATGATAATAAAAACCCTAGAATTGATCTTAATATCAGTACTTCTATTTCTTAATTCCCTCCCTTCCTTCCTCCCATCTTTCCTTATCAATCATTGCACTAAGTGCCCAGATGAATAATTCATCTTTGTTTCAGTTTAGTACACTCACTGCTAACTTTCTAAATATTTTACCCCTGCATCCATTTTCTCATAAAGCATTCTCCTGAATCTGTACAAGTTGATTTGTTTCCTCAGAGTGGAGAGAAAAGCCCAAATGCCCCAAACTAAAAAATAAATCATAGTTCATTCATTTATTGAAAAGGCAGCACACTGGCTATGGAACAATTTAAAACAACAAAAGCAGAACAGAGACTGCGAATACACATAGCATGACATACCTCTCTGCAGCACTGGACACCCGTGACCACTCACAGCTCCGCTTTCTTGGGCCTCCCCATCGTAATATTGACTCTTCCTACTGCTCTAGGTCCTTCATTTGCATCTTCTTCCCTGCCTGCAGCTTAAAAAGTTTGCCTCAAGATTCTCTGTTTTGCAGGTCTCACACACCTTCAAGGTACAAGTATCACCACTATTCCAACGCCTCCTGCCTGGAGCTCTCCCTCCCGATTCTAAGCAGTGCCGAGTGTCTGCCCCTAGGTGTTCTACCACCTCACACCGTGCAGCTTCCCCTTCTGAAATGCCTTCTTCCAGTTTATCAGGCAACCCGGCAGATTGCAAGGCTTAAGTAAAATAGTATCTTAAATGTTACACACTCCCAGATTCAAACAAACATATCTCTTTCCCCAAACTGCTAACTATGCCTTGAACACATTTTCTCTATCACATTACACTAGGGTTGTTTGCATGTCTGTCTCCTGCTAGACGGAAAGCTTCTTGGAGAAAGTGAACTGTCTCAAACATCTAGCCAGGATCGTCTGGCACATCACGGTCAGCATATTTCAAGCACTACAATAGATATCTGAGGAATGAGTGAATGAATAACTAAAGCTTAAAATTTAGAGGTAATACATAAATTATTTACTGAAGAAAATCTAGAAAATACTAATAAGCTTTTCAAAATGCTTCACTGAATATCCAAATAGAAATAAGTTAACACTGCAGTAATAACCTTCAATTTTTTTTTCCCGCTTCTTGTTAACATGGTAATCACTATTCTTGCAATTATAAAAGATAGCTTTGTTCCTTTTCTTTCTCTGTGGTTATACCCTTAGGATAAATCTCTATTAGTAAGATCGATGGGTCATTTGATTTTGATTTCTCTACTGTGATTCATGATGCTCCCTATTTCTGCATTTGCTCGGCTCATCCCTGTCACTTCCCTCCTGCCCCACACACGTAGTCAGCAGAGTTCTATCCATGCTGCTTTTCTGTCTTTCATGGACTTGTCCCTCATTTATTTAAGATTTTATGCATTTGAGAGGGGGGGGAGCATGGGGGCGGGGCAGAGGAAGAGGGAGAGGGGGCAGCAGGCTCTCCGCTGAACAGAGGGGATTAATGTGGACCCTGAGATCATGACCTGAGCTGAGGGCAGACACTTAACCAACTGAGCCACCCAGGTGCCCCGTGTCCCTCATTTCTATTGGTAGCCATAGATCCAAGTTATCTATGGCAGCAGCTGGAAGATAGAGACTTCTGGATTATTATAGTTGTGTGACCTAGGGTGGGGGGTTGCGGGCAACTGCTCTGTGCCTCAGTCTCCTCA
The DNA here is from genome assembly GCA_004023965.1 of Spilogale gracilis. Lineage (NCBI taxonomy): Eukaryota > Metazoa > Chordata > Mammalia > Carnivora > Mephitidae > Spilogale > Spilogale gracilis. Next base: position 21,298 of record PITA01023229.1, read on the forward strand.
TGTATAAAAAAGAAGATAATAATTGCACTTACCTTATAGTATTTAACACTTGAAGAGTATTTAGACTAGTGCCCGGCGCTCAAAATGTTAACTCTTATTAGGAATGGTGTAACAGTTTGCTGACTAGTCTAACTCCATTTTCTTTTTCCATCAAAATGTACCCTATATTGCCAACAGATCTATCTTCCTAAACTACCACTTTGATCACATCACACTTCTGCTCAGCAGTTCCCCATTACATACAGAAACTGTGTATTCTGCTTAGCCTGGGTAAGAACAATATAGTCCTCAAAAGAAACCTACTTCTTTAGCTTTCCTTCTACTCATTTCCTTCACAGAAACCATCTGCTTCAATAAAATGGATCAACTCACTATCTTTGAAATATATACCATGCTTTCTGCCTACCAGATTATAAGGCTCAGACTAAAATGAAATGAAATAAAATAGTAGCAATTCCTCTTTGAAGCCCTTGTTGACTTCCTCAGGCTTAAAGTGATTGCTCCTCTCCATGAAATGTCTCTTTTCTCTGGGACATAAAAAATATACAACATTCCTAATATTCCCTTTTGAATTATCAGTTATCTTTACATGTACTTACAGCACTCCAACACACATCTAAGGAATATGCCTTCCAACTATAATGTAAGCTCCTTCATGGTAGATGGATATTGTTATCTCATCTGCAGATGCCAATTAAATATTGGTTTAACTTGTTATTACATTTTTATAGAGCTTCATAAAGCTGTCATTCCACAGATCCTCATGAAAGAATTTTAATACATTCCACTTTACTGTACTCATTCAATTTATACTGTTCTGACTCAGTAACAACAAGTTAGAATACCATTATGTTAGGTAAATGATGATCACTATTAACATCCTCATACCCTTTGATTTTCAAAGGAAAGATGTATACAAAATAATCCACTGGGTAGAGAAAGAAAAAAAAACCATGTATTTTTAACAATCTTTTTAAAAGTATGTGTTTTGTGTAAGCTTTTAATGTATACAAATTCTCAGCAAAGTAGTTCTATTCATATAAATAAACATAACTGAAGTGTGTGGAATTTTTTTTTAACTGATGGAATGTACAATTATGTACGTATGGAGATGACCACCATGGAGTGTTTTCAGTGGGTGCTGAATCTTAAGAGGACGGTATCATCAGTTCTTGAAAAAATTATTATTCACATAGTTATACATTGATACATTTAAAAATACTTATACAAAATGAGCTATATCAGTTCTAGATTTTATTGTACATGGAGCTATAATGCAGGAATAATTTTGTATTTCAGAATTAAATTCCATGCTCAGGATTTAGCATATCTAAAGTCCCATTAAACAGACTTTTGCTTTAATAAAAACAATGGTGTTTATATTCCTATTAATCAATCCTTAATGTAAAAATTAAGGGAAGACATAACTTCTGTTATTCACTATTTACTTGTTGTTACAAGTAAACATTAACTTTTCACTTATTTTATTCTGTGAATATTGGTCTTTGATATTCAAGGACATAATTAGCTACACAGTAAGAACGGTTATTAGAATACTAGTGAACACAAAAGGGAAAATGCACAGAATTAACAAAACCTGTTTTCTTTGTTATTAACCTTGGGGAAGTGACTTTGCCTGTCAGGATCTGTTTTCTCATGTGTATAATGAGAGTGCTGGTTGGACTGGACAATTCTAACATCATGTTCTAGTTCTAATATTCTATGATTCCTATCAAATATAAATTACTATAAGCAACAATAAACAGACTTGCTCTTTTCTTTATATATAATGTGCAAAAATCTGTGTTCATATGATTCTTATCAGAATGGAAAATATGTCTGAGCTGTCTGGGTACTTGCACAAAAGGGGCAAAGATGGATGGCCCTTCTGTACTTACAGATGCTCTAGCACCAAGAAGTTCATATTACTGTACTCACATGTGGGAACGTGGTCTACAAGTCTAAAGTGTCTAAATGTATAATGCCTATTATTTTATAAAAGTGTTTTAGCCAGTCACAAAAAGTCAAGTACTGTATGATTCCACTAAAATGAAGAACCTAGGGAAGTCAAATTCATAGAGACAGAAAGCAGAATGGTGGTAGGTGAATAGAAAGTTGTTTAATGGGCACAGGGTTTCAGTTCTGCAAGATGAAAAGAGTTTTGAAGATTAGTTGTGCAATAAAGAGAAGGTACTAATACCACTGAACTGTACATTTAAAAATGATGAAGTTGGTAAATTTTGTTATATATACCTTGCCATCATTCTTCTAAAAAAGTGTTTTAATGACAATTTTATATTTTCTTTTTAAATGATTGTAAGAAAAATGCAAAAGAATTTAAAGCAAGGGACACCTGGGTGGCTCAGTCAGTTAAGTGTCTGTCTTCGGCCCAGGTCAGGATCCCAAGGTCCTGGGATGAGTCTGGCGTTGGGCTTTTTACTCAGCGGGGAATCTGTTTCACCCTCTGCCTGCTTTGTCTGCCACTCCCCCTGCTGTGCTCTCTCTCTCCTTCTCTCTCTCTCCCTAACAAGTAAATAAAATCTTAAAAAGAAACCAAAAATTAAAAAAATGAACTTAAAGCAAATAATGCAATACTCCTGTTAGAATAAAAATAATTATCTCCAGAAACATTACCCTCCCTCTAGCTTAAAAACAAAATATTTGGGAATGTAACTACACACCTAGCAAACTGTCATCAATAAAATTCTTAACTGTTAGTGTTATTTGGTGGCTGTATTTTGGGTTAGTCTTAAATAAAAAAAATTTACTCTTTTACTAATGGTATATTTATGAAAAAAAGTTTAGTCCTTGTAGCGAGATGGACTTGAGAAAGTTCTTTCACAGTATATTTGGGCATAGATCTGAGTATTAGGAAATCTGGATTTTGACAAGACTTTTTTGTTGCCGCCTTTGTAAGAAAGACTGCTATGATTAAATGAGGCAATGCACAGAAATATGCTTTGTGTATGGTCTGACCATCATTAATTATATCATTTTTCTGTGCCCTTAACTATCTGTGCCTTGCTTTGCCATGTATGGGGATAGAAAAGGTTAAGCTTAAAAAATTAAACTTGAAAAGCAGTCATTAGAAACTTAATATGCTTTTTAGCGGATAAGCTAATTTTCAAATATGTATAATGCTTTTATTGGCATATTTTAAAGATGCAACTTGTTTCAGTGGAATATTTACATTAACACTTTAAAAAGAAAAACTAAAGGCTGTTTAGACAAAGGGGCTGTTGGACTATGACTCTTGTTACAGTTATGGGAAACAACTGATAAACATTTTTGTAATTAAAAAATAAAAGCTTGGGTTGCAAACTGTATTTGAAACTTACAAATTAATAAACATAGAAATCCATATTATTAGAAGAATTTGTTATTGTTTCAGAAAGGGTATGCCTCAAACTTCCCATTCTGAAATGCTGTCAAATACATTTATCTTATACTTAGCTCACAACCCAATTAAGAAGTTTACCTCTCAGGAAGATTTTTACTTGCTGAATTATTTCAAAGCTCTACTGATTATCTTTTTTGTCCTGTTTCTCCTATCACAAAGAGTGCAGGATTGGGACATAGGAAGAAAATAAATAAGAAATTCAACTATTTTAAAAAGGGAAGGTTTTTGGGCGCCTGGGTGGCTCAGCGGGTTAAAGCCTCTGCCTCTGGCTCAGGTCATGATCTCAAGGGCCTGGGATCAAGGCCCGCATCAGGCTCTCTGCTCAGCGGGGAGCCTGCTTCCTCCTCTCTCTCTCTGCCACCTGTGATCGATCTCTTTATCAAATAAATAAATAAAATCTTAAAAAAAAAAAAGGGAAGGTTTTTCCTTTTAACTTAAGCTTCACAGTTTCTTTACAGAAAAAAGGACAGGTATTGTTAAAGATGGTTCCCAGTAAAGGTATATTCAAAGTATGAAAAAAATTGTTAATCCATTGTTCTGGTCAAAATAATGGGTTCTTAATGAAAAATACATGTTGGGAAATAATGTGGCATGACTGGCCAGTATTTTTCTTTCTATGAATCAGCTTTATTAACTGGAATTTGTTAGTCCAATATAAACTTTAATCATCACATAAACTGAAGAAGAGAATCCTTCAAATTCAATATACAGAATTCTAGTTTCCTGCCTTAAGAAGAGTCCAGTTATGTGTCCACAAAGATGAAAACTATTTCAAGATTACTCAATGCAAGGAAAAGGTTAATAAAATTCCTATTTTAAAAGAAAGGTCCTTCCAGTTTATACCCTATGGTGCACCATTATGAACAAACTTCTGAAACATGTCAATTAGTTTATTTTTATTTTTATTTTTTTTTTTTTAAAAGATTTTATTTACTTCACACAGAGAAACACAGCCAGAGAGGGAACACAAGCAGGGGGAGTGAGAGAGAGAGAAGCAGGCCTCCCACCGAGCAGGGAGCCCGATGCGGGACTCGATCCCGGGTCTCCGGGACCATGACCTGAGCCGAAGGCAGTCGCCCAACCAACTGAGCCACCCAGGCGCCCCAGTTTATTCTTAATAATATGCAAACCTGCAAAAGTTAAATCTGACCTCTTAAAAACAAAGCTGTTACTTTTCTACTAGTCACTTAAGAGTTCCTATTAGACAATGATTTTTATGGTACAGAAAGAAAAAACATATGTCTTATACTCTAGAGCAGAAAGTAAATAACATATTCAAATAATAATGAAAAAATATTTCTGCCAAGATCAATGGTACACACTGGCTAAGACAGGTTAATGGTTTATTTATAAAAATAAATCAAACAAATACTAAATCCTGATATTACTATCTTTACTGAGGAGAAAAGTAGCTAAAAGCACTACTAATTTTATATACATGTTCTGGAAAAGGATTTCAACTAAACTTTCCTAAGCCTTTTGATCAACTAAGTCTAAGAGGCATCCAAATTGCAAAGGGTACCACAAACAAGTGGGTTGAAAATTAAAGATCATTTTAAATTTGCATAAAATGAAGTCTTACCAAATGAAACTGGGATTTAGAAAACCCAGCACTCTCCAATTTGCTTAACTATGCAAGGGTCTTTTAAATAGAAAAGAACAAATGCTACTTTATAAATACTTTGCCAATATTCAAAACCTTGATGTTTCTAAATATCTTACAGCAATTCATATAACTTAGTGAAAGTCCGACTACTGAATATATACTTAATTGTGGAAACTAAAGTCAAATGAGTGTAGACATTTAAAAGGGTGACATTCATAAAATAAGCAATATAAAGGTGACATTTATAGAATAAGCAAATTTCTGAAATGGGAGGGATTTATGTTGATTCCAACAAGACTTCAAGTGTGCATTAACTACAACAGAGTTTAAAATAAGAGCAATGTTCCTCACATACCCTTGACTATTCTGGAAGTGACACCTTAGAAAAGGTCTGGCTACACTGAAGAATCAGTTTCAACTCTACAGCCAACCTCAAGGGCTCCAAGTACGATCCTTGGCCACTTATATTTCAGGTGTACTAGACTTGTCACTCCTCTGTAACATCAAGCTCTCTTCTGATTGTCCCTCAGGTCAGGTGACTCATGTGGCTGTGCTAAGACTCCTTAACCCCATGAGCCTATCCCCTGTTCAATCTTTAAGATCCAGCTCACATAGGAGACTTTCATCTCTGCTAAACTGGGTTAGCTCTTTCTGGCCAGTGTTCCCACGTGCCCTGCAGAACTCCATCAAAGTACCTGTCATATTGTTAGTGAATTCTCTCTCTACTTGCCACTTCCCCCACTTCCCACTTGACTCTATGGTTGTTTCTTTACCACCTGAGCATAAAATTTTCTAGCCTATAATCGATGCAGAAAAGACACATCTGGAAAAAATAATGCACAACTGAGGAAGTTCTGGAAACCATGGTGGTTACCAGGAATCAACGAGTTCAATAAATTTTTGAGTGTCTAAGGGGGCCTCACCTATGGATAGTGAACAAATGAATCTACCACCAGGCATTACACAAAATAATCTAAGAATGGACCTGGAAATTAGACTTTACTTTTCCTTCTATTTCACTCCCACATATAAGGTTCAAAATTTCATCCTATCCCAACTACCACCTTTCTATCCTACTCTGACTTAACAATATGTTTCTGTAATATTTAGTAGCTCATATGTGACTAGTAAAAAAGAAGAGTATCAGTAAAACAAAGAGGTCATACTGGTTCATTGGCATTTTTTCCAAGCTGTATTAATGGTTGTGCCACGAAGATCAATAGCATTTAACAGCTAACATCAGCTGTTGTATTTATTAAAGGAGCTACTGCTGTGTGTTAGGGAGAGCAACAAAGGACAAAAGAAGACAACTAACAGTTAATGAGGATGACTACTCTGTATTGTGTTAAAGGTTCTGAATACTTTGTAATTTAGATTCAGTGATTGATAAGGTAGATGATATACAAAGAATTCACACTGAATTTTAATGTAATGTGATCTAACTTTTGGCCAGTCTGATAAGGTCAAAAATGTTATTTTTATCATAGCCCTCCCTAGCTTAAGAACCTGTTTATAAGCTTTCACAGGCTAACCAATATCCTCATGCATACAGAAGCATAAAATCTCAACATTTTAGCAAATCTGGCAATCTTTAAAAATAATAATACACTATGAACAAGTTAAGGTTATCCTAGAAATAAGGTTGGTTTAACATCAAAAAACAATCAACAGAATTTACCTATTAATAAACAAAAAAAGAAAACCCTAGTATCTCACTAGATAAATAAAAAGCTTTTGACAACATCTATCATGATAAAAACTCTTAGAAAACTAGGAACAGAAGGTACAAGAATTTTTAATGCAGTTATTTATGGCTTAAAGGTTAGGTTCATAATGAATGCATGCTTGGAATTGCAGAAGAGACATAAAAACTACTAAAAAAAAATCAAGTTGAGGGCGCCTGGGTGGCTCACTGGGTTAAAGCCTCTGCCTTCAGTTCAGGTTATGATCTAAGGATCCTGGGATTGAGGCCCAATTAGGCTCTCTGCTCAGCGGGGAGCCTGCTTCCTCCTCTCTCTCTCTCCCTGCCTCTCTGCCTACTTGTGATCTCTGTCAAATAAATAAATAAAATCTTAAAAAAAAAAAGTATGTTTAAAAAATTAAAAAAGAGGGACGCCTGGGTGGCTCAGTTGGTTAAGCGACTGCCTTCGGCTCAGGGCATGATCCTGGAGACCCGGGATCGAGTCCCACATCGGGCTCCCTGCTCGGCAGGAAGCCTGCTTCTCCCTCTCTCCCTCCCCCTGCTTGTGTTCCCTCTCTGGCTGTGTTTCTCTCTATCAAATAAATAAAATCTTTAAAAAAAAAAAA
>PITA01023230.1:0-28608 GCA_004023965.1 Spilogale gracilis
TTTTATTTATTTGACAGAGAGAAACACAGCTAGAGAGGGAACACAAGCAGGGGGAGTGAGAGAGGGAGAAGCAGGCCTCCCGCCGAGCAGGAAGCCCGATGTGGGGCTCGATCCCGGGTCTCCGGGATCATGACCTGAGCCGAAGGCAGTGGCTTAACCAACTGAGCCACCCAGGCGCCGCCTCCTTTAAGGATTTTAATCAGGGGAGAAAGATGATGTGTTTTTTTGTGTGTTTTGGAAGATCATTCAGTTGGCTGTGTGAACTTGTTGAGACTTGGGAGAAATAGCCAGCCTTTAATGTTTTGTCCTTGACTAACACAGGAGGCCTGATTTGATCAGAGGAGGTGTGAACTGAGAACAGTGGGCTTGTGGGATATCAGGGAGGCCGCGCGAGCAGGTTGCTTGGTGGAGGGAGTGGGCAGGCTTTTCAAGGGCCATTTCTTACAATAGCAAGCTGCATAGGAACTTGCAGAGGCCATGTCTGTTTTGTTCAGCTCTGTGTCCCTGGTGTCCGGGAAATGGGTTATGCAAAGTAGGCACTCAGTAAATATTTCTTAAGTGAGTGAATGATGGGAAGGATAGAGGATTATTTCCCATTCTTTGGCTGGGTCAGAGGGGCGGATGGAGCCAGTATTAGCTGCCATAGGGAATGCCGATGTGAAGCATAGCATCTCTTTATACAATATCAGTCCTGAGCATAGGTATTCCCTACAAAATATATATTTCTTCAATTGATATCAGCAGCAAATTGGGGGATTACCTAGTGTTATAAATGGAAGCCAACTGTAAATGCAGTTCTTACCTTTTTCTGGGGGGGGGGCTTATTTTTCATAGGGTACTTGGACCAATGTGGATCTTCTGAAGGACTTCAAATCCATTTTGTTTTTCTGTATTTTTTTCTTCCAATAAAATAGTGAATGAAAGTAATACACAAAGCCAATAAGAAAAATAGTGGCCTTACACTATAGTTAGGTAGATTCTTCATTATAAAAATTAAGCTTGCAGATACTTTATTAAAGGGCAGTGGTAATATGGCAATTATAAGTGAAGGATTTTGAAATTAATTATTTTTAAGGGTCATATTTTATATAGTTGAGACTCATTCTTAACGTAATAAAAATTATTAAGAAATAGAAATATGTGTTGGGCGGTATTACAGAAAGGAAAAAATTATATTTATACACATAAATACATAAATTAATTCACATAAAATGTGTTAAATGGAACACGCACTATCAATTTCATCACAAGGGGTAGGTATGGAGCTTTGAGGGAATGTTTTGAAAGAATACTTTGAACAGGAGAAAATATCTTTCATCAAAGAAAATTGCTACTATCTAATATGGTCTTTGTCTAAAAAGGTTAGCTCTAACAAGAAGTACATAGCAGTGCTGTCCATAGGTGTTTCTGCAGTGATGGAAATGTTCTGTGTATGCACTGTGCATGTATGCACTACGAGCACTTGAAGTGTAGCTTGTGTGTGACTGAGCTCCTGAATTTTAAATTTTATTTAGTTCTAATTAATTTAAATAGCAACATGTGGCTCATGGTTGTTGTGTGGGACAGTATATCCATAGAGTATTGGTACTGAACGAACATACTAATGAGGAAGAAAATGTGGTCTCTCCCTGGGTGGCGGGGGTTCAGGAAGGGCACCATTTGGCGCATGAGGCAAATCTGGAATGGACTTGTGGTCAACTGATGTTTCTGACTCATAGGCATTTCCTGGTTCTTTATCTGGGTCATTGTCTATTGGATACCTTCTTCTCCCACGGCGGGCGTTGGCCTGGCTAGACTTATTTTCTCATGTAAGTGGCTCTTGGGGGCCATTGATGGGCATCAGTGCCCACAGGCCTCATGATCTAACAGATCCATGAATATGAATATTCAGCGGTGCTGAATCCTTTATCTTTTGTGTGTTCACGCATCGGCTCATGGATCCTCTCTGCTTTTGATATGATTTGTAATCTTGATGATGGAGAGGCATCTTCCCAGGTTGTACCGCTTGTAGTGACATGTGTTTTTCCAGCTGCTAGGTGCTGCTGTGGAAATGCTGATTCATGCTTTACCCAGTCCCAAGAATCACTGTCACAGTCATGTTACGTGCCTCAGGCTCTTTGGAGGTGGAGGGGAGAGACCTAAAGAGAACAATTATAAACCAAGCTATGGAACACAGAATAGTCGTCATCATCTAAAAGGCGGATATCTTTGATTCCACACTTGCCCATATATGTTGGATATTTATGAAAAAAGTTTCCCCTGGATGGCATTCTATTTACACCGTTGGATAAAAAGTGGCTGGACTATGGAAAATACGGTTTCCCAGGTCACTGTGATACCACATTGAAACTCGAATACAGAAATGCTGTGTTACTTTGGGAGGAGCAGCAGCGTTAAGCAGTGTTCATGTAGGTTGGAGGAGGTCAGAAATTCACTTGAAGGTGTTAATAAATATTTTTGCACAACTCATTTCTGTCATTTTGGCTTGTTTTATGCCTGTTGCTTTCATCCCTGGTTCTCTGTGTGCGGTTGACTTGTTTTTGGATCTGCCGGTTTTCATCCTGCTTATTCCTCCGCAAAATCAACCAAGAGCCTCCATATGGTGCTAATAGGTGCTTGCTTCCTTAAAGTTATAGATAGCATACTTAAGAACATTTGTTTGAAAGGAAACTCTCTTCTGTTTGTTGGTCTCAGCAGTTTGGTGACTTCTGTCTGAACAAAACAGACCCCAATTTAGGCCTTTAATAATTTGCTCTTACTAGTAAGCTTCCATTTCTTCCATACATTTCTCGTTCATCTTTGGGAATTGTTTGTCCTGAAAATATTTTTTAGAAGACATTTACTTCTCTCAGTTTATGAACGGGTTTTGTAATCTGTTAAAGGAAGAGGGTTTTGGATTAGAAGGTCTCCAAAGTCCTTGCTAATTCTCAGATTTTCATAATTGGTTTTACAGTGAGGTCTCTGGGGCAGGGTAGGTGATTCTCTTAGTTGAGCTGTCTCATTGGGCGCCTGCTCACCCCCAGACATACATGCAAGCACCTTCTGCACTGTCATCCTTGTCTCAGAAAATCCCTAGTGCCTAGTGGGGCACTCAGTGGAAACTTACATCATGATGTCTTCACTGTGTGTTTCTGTACTGTTTACTATATAATATCACACAGAGTTAAAACACGTGTCATCATAAATTCCCAAGAAATATTTTGTAAAACGGTATCCTAAATTTTCATCATCACAACCTCTGAATCTTACCTCTTGAAGGTTCATCATCTACAGGTGAGCTCCATGAGGATGAAGGGAATTTTGTTTGTTTTTATTCACTGATACATCTCTAGTACCTAGACCAGTGCCTGGATCATTGTAGGTACTCAGTACCTGTATTTTGAATAAGTAAGTGTGATTTGAGATTTAGCCTGATTTTTATTTAAAGCCAAATCAAACATAAAGACAACTTGAATATTTATTATCCAAGGGATAATTATGAGAATCATTTGAGACTACTGACAACTTGAATTTCCAGTCTTCTTTTCAGTGATCTCTAACTGTGCTGTCCAGCGTGGTAGCCACTACCCCCACGTGCACATTGTCTCCTTGAAATGCAGCCACAGTAGAAATCGAGATGCGCTGCAAATGTAAAAATACATACTGGGGTGCAGACTCAGTACCAAAAAATGTAATCAGTCTCATCCATGTTTGAATGTTGATTACATGTTGAAGTGATAATATTTTGCACACATTGGGTTAAATAAAATTTATTATTAAAATTAATTTCACTGTCTTTGGGTTACTTTTAAAATGTGGCTACTACAGAATTTAATATGACATGGCTCTGATTTGATGGCTCATTGAATAGCTGATCTATCTAGACATAGAAAATGTAGATACTGAATGTAGAGAAGGGGCCAACCTCCAAAAAGGAGTTTTGAATGAATATCTTTGATAGAAACAAAATTATGTGTTGCAGCTGTGACTTGGGAACGTGGGTATTCAAATGGACTTGATCAAATTAAAAAAGACCAAAATAAATTAATTAGATTAGCTCAGATCAGAAATATGAAATCCAGCTACCAGATGGATTCCTAGCATAGTCTCCAGCCAAGTCTTGAGGTCAGAAAAGGGGCAGGAGGGCGGTGGTGGCCGTCCAGGCAAGCAGGAGCCGTCACTAATGACAGGCTCAAGCCATAGTTTTTGAACGCCTGTGCCTAGAGCTCACCTGACGGTGGTCTTGGTTGTGGTGCTTGGTGTGTTTGCTGGATACCAGTTAGTGCTGTCAGTTTTCCTGCTGCTGGGAAATAGAGCAAGTCTTAGTCAAAAAGATTGGCTACCTGGAAGCCTATGCGTAAGGTAGGATTCCTCTCAGTGGGTGTTCTCTTTTGTCCCTTCCGGAGCTTTGTAGTCAGGTTCTTTTTCCCTTTTCTGCTCAGCCTTAAGCTGATACAAAGTAGCCTGAATGCCAGGGCTGCAGGTCCAGGCTGGCTGTGCCTCTGGGCTGAGAGGACCAGGCCATCCCCTCCCCCTCAGCCGCCTGCCCCCCAGGGCTCCGTGAGGGACCCCGGACGGTGAAGCCCTTATCCTGTGAACCAAGGCCATCCGTCCATATGAGTAGACATTACCTCCCTTAAGCTAATTTGAAAGGTTATTTTGGTTAAGTGATTAGTCTGCACGGCTAGTTTAAGCCATTGTAGTATTTATTTCCTTTAAAGCTAGAATGAATCTTGAATAAATGAAGACCAACTGCTTAGGCTGTTTAGAAGGAAATTCAGTTTAGAAATATTTGTTGGACTTGGTGCTGAGGATTTCTGCTTCTCTTTATTTTGGATTCAAAAATGGTTGTATAGTAAAGCAGCATGTTGGTAAATAAAACCTTATTTTCACCCTTCTGACCTCTCTTTTGGAGAAAGCCGATCAGAAAATTCATGGCAGTTAGCGGTGGAGTGCGGAGACCTTTGACTTGAGCTGACAGCTGTCACCTGAACCACTCCAGACCTGGAGACCTTCTCAGGTGTTCTGTCTGTAGTTCTGACAGTGAACGGGAATGTTGTTTACACTTTCTGTAAGCAGAATTCTCCCCTTGTTAGGAATATGTTCCAGTAGGACAGGCAGGGACCGGGTTCTCTCACTGCGAAGTTCCCAGCAGTGCTGTTTCCCCGTTGTTCATCCCCATGCTGGTCTAGAAGAGCGTCGGTAGAATTTATGACTGACTGAGCCTTTTTCTAACATCACTTTTGAAATTCTTCAACAAGATACTGCCCTTTTCAAGTTGGGCAGTATCAAACAACGCTTCGTGTACTTCTGCAGGAGGAAAGAAATGAGTTAAATTCCAAAGATGTTTAAAATTTCAGACATTTTTCCTATGTGAATTAGTTCTTTATTAGGTTGTTGATTTAATTAGCATTCGGCAAAAACACTTTCCTGTTTTGATTGGTGAAACATTCTTTCAACTTGTCGTTTTCATCGGACGTGCAGTCTGTTGGGAACCGTTTGAATAAAATGTAGAGCAGCAGGCGGCACATACCTGGTGCGGCAAACACGGGATGCCGGTGGAGGCGCTTCTTTCCCTGTAGGCTCCCGTCCTGCCTCTCCTCGGAAGAGGGGAAGGTGAGGGGGGAAGCCTGGCCTGACATTTTGAACTTTGTTCCATTAAAGTAATTTTCAGTTTTGACCAGTCTGGGGAGGGGAGTTTTCAGTTGCCTCTGATGAGAGTAGTCACCGTCTAGCCACTGTCCATGCAGCTAGCGTCTCTGTGAGTGGTCACATGGGCTCCGGGTCCAGCCCCAGGGGTGGCACCTGCCGCAGAACCATGACCTGCGATGGGACCTGCACTGCCGCCAGTGCAGACCAGGGACGCGCTGGGCCCAGGGCCATGAGTGAAATCGGTCTTCTTATAGAATGAAAACTTTTGTTCTGATCTCTTTGTGAATCTTGTATATTCCTGCCATTAAACGTAATGGAATTAATGAATTTATCACACTGTTTTGTGGGCTCGCTTTCCACCATCATTATGGACGCTCCCTCACTGGAACATCGCTGTGGACATGTTCTTGTTTGACGCCTCTGTTGCTCTTACGTAGTTGTATGTGGGCCGTAAATATCTAACTTGTACGAAATGACTGATTTTGGTATTTGTATAATCCTCTAGTCAATTTAACTAAGTTGAGCTTTTCACAGCCCTCGGTGCCACGGCTGCTCCTCTGATGACACTGCTCAGGGGAATAAGGTTAAGGGCGGGCTGTTGGTAGCCAGAGCATTTCCAGGGCTTTAGTTCAGCAGATGGGCTGCTTGGCTATATTCATACATCTGCGTGCCTGCTGTGGCAGCTGCCGCTGCTTCATGTTGGGTTCTTTTGTTCTGTTCCATCCGAGAATGGAGCGCTAGGAAGTGTAGTGAATGGATTAATTTAAGGTTAAGGTTAGTGTTTTGCTTGCTTTCTAAGTAACCGATCATAATAATGCTTCTGGTAGAAGCTAATGAGTTTCTCTTAAAGTGAACTAGATTTATAAAATACAGCTCAGCGAGGGGGCCAGATTAGAAGTGCTGATGGAAACCAAATTCAAATGCGTAAAATACTGGTAGTTTTTATCATTTGTTTCTAATTCTTTGTTTTCTTTCTCCCTCTCCCCTCTCTCCCCCCACTTCCTACTCTCTTCTAGGACCTATATCCAGACTTTGCCTGACACTGCAGGGTCCAAGAGAATTAAAGAAATATGGAATGACATGAAGAAGATTAATTAAGGATTATAGGCTTTGAGGACAGACACCTCAGTGAGGTGAAGCCCAGACAGGCTCCTGAGCTGTAGTGTGGAGGAGCCGTGTGTTGGGAGAAGATGGCGGATCCGGGAATGATGAGTCTTTTTGGCGAGGATGGGAATATTTTCAGTGAAGGCCTTGAAGGCCTCGGAGAATGTGGTTACCCTGAAAATCCTGTGAACCCCATGGGTCAGCAGATGCCGATAGACCAAGGCTTCGCCTCCTTGCAGCCATCCCTTCATCATCCCTCCACTAATCAGAATCAGACAAAGTTGACCCATTTCGATCACTATAATCAGTACGAACAACAAAAGATGCATCTGATGGATCAGCCGAACAGGATGATGAGCAGCGCCCCGGGGAACGGTCTCGGGTCTCCTCACTCACAGTATCACGCCCCTCCCGTCCCTCAGGTCCCCCATGGTGGCAGTGGTGGCGGTCAGATGGGAGTCTACCCTAGCCTGCAGAATGAGAGGCACGGGCAGTCTTTCGTGGACGGCGGCTCCATGTGGGGCCCCCGGGCCGTGCAGGTGCCAGACCAGATACGGGCCCCCTACCAGCCGCCACCTCCGCCGCCGCCCCAGCCCGCCCCGTCGGGGCCGCCCACGCAGGGCCACCCTCAGCACATGCAGCAGATGGGCAGCTACATGGCGCGGGGGGAGTTTTCCCTGCAGCAGCACGGCCAGGCGCAGCAGAGGATGAGCCAGTTTTCCCAAGGCCAGGAGGGCCTCAATCAGGGCAGTCCTTTCATTGCCACGTCGGGCCCCGGCCACTTGTCCCACGTGCCCCCGCAGAGTCCCAGCATGGCGCCTTCCTTGCGTCATTCAGTGCAGCAGTTCCACCACCACGCCCCGACTGCTCTCCACGGAGAATCCGTTGCCCACAGTCCCCGATTCTCCCCGAATCCTCCTCAGCAAGGGGCTGTGAGGCCACAGACCCTTACCTTTAGTTCTCGGAGCCAGACAGTCCCCTCACCTACTATAAACAACTCAGGGCAGTATTCTCGATATCCTTACAGTAACCTAAATCAGGGATTAGTTAACAATACAGGGATGAATCAAAATTTAGGCCTTACAAATAATACTCCAATGAATCAGTCCGTACCAAGGTACCCCAATGCTGTAGGATTCCCATCAAACAGTGGTCAAGGACTAATGCACCAGCAGCCCATCCACCCCAGCGGCTCACTTAACCAAATGAACACACAAACTATGCATCCTTCACAGCCTCAGGGAACTTACGCCTCTCCACCTCCCATGTCACCCATGAAAGCAATGAGTAATCCAGCAGGTACTCCTCCTCCGCAAGTCAGGCCCGGAAGTGCTGGGATACCAATGGAAGTTGGCAGTTATCCAAATATGCCCCACCCTCAGCCGTCTCACCAGCCCCCCGGTGCCATGGGAATCGGACAGAGGAATATGGGCCCCAGAAACCTGCAGCCGTCTCGTCCGTTTATGGGCATGTCCTCAGCACCGAGGGAGTTGGCCGGCCACCTGAGACCAAATGGTTGTCCTGGCGTTGGCCTTGCAGATCCCCAAGCCATCCAGGAACGACTGCTGCCTGGCCAGCAGCATCCTGGGCAGCAGCCGTCTTTCCAGCAGTTGCCAGCCTGCCCTCCGATGCAGCCCCACCCGGGCTTGCACCACCAGTCTTCACCCCCACACCCGCATCACCAGCCTTGGGCACAGCTCCACCCATCACCCCAGAACACCCCGCAGAAAGTGCCTGTGCCTCAGGTAAGGGAACTCGGGTCCTGCCCACCTTGCAGTAGCAAGTGCAACACGGTAAACTTCTCTAATAGATTTTTTTCCTTCGAGCTTCACGAAGAGCTTTCTCGTTACGAGTGCCTTTATTTTTACCTTATAAGCTGCGCCAGAATCTTGCTTTTTTTCTACGACTCTCTCCCTTACTGGCTTATGCATTTGTTCACTGATTCAGGACATCTTGAATCCTTCTGTCCCGGGCATTGTGGTAGGTGCTGCGGATGCGGTGTGGGTAACTAAGCCGGGGGCCCAACCCTGCGAGGGTTGTCCCTCCCAGCAGGGATGGGGCAGTTGGACTCCTGTTCTTTCTCTTTCTCTCTCTGGTTTCAAAACACACTGAAACTCGGTTTCTAGCAAAGTTTTCCTTGTTGATGGCAGTCCCTCCCCACTCTTTTAGAAAGTTACCACCCCCCCCCCCTTGGGGCACTTCAAAATGTGATGTTCTGTAATATTTATTTTATTGGCTATTGGATGCTAGTATGAATTTAAATCGCAAAGTGTAGAAAATCATAGTCAACAGTAATCTGCAGAAAATGTTCAGTCTCTAGGAGATTTGGGTCCCCAGCACTGCAGCAGGAGTCTTCCTTTTTTGTAAGCTGGGATTTTTGGCATCCTACCAGTTTCAAAGCAGACCTTTAGGTTTCAAGCTCTTGTAGTCACAGAGATGTCTTTCCCTTATAAATGTTGGTGTTTGTGCCCTAGGTTTAGGAAGAATACATTGATATCTATACATGTACAGATCATTCTGCGTGCTATTCAGAAAAGGGTATTTGTCTCCCACCAGGATTGCCACTTGAGTTTGGATGGCACAGGAGGTGATCTTAGAGCTGTTCCTAATGAACTTAGAATCCATGTGGGAGAACCTGACCGATGTGTAGAAAGAGAAGCCAACTGAAGGACCACACGCGGTTATGTGACAAGTGTCCAGGGACAGGAAATACCTGGGGATGTGGGTACTTGTCATTTGGCTAGGACTTACTTAGCCAGGAAAAGTGAGCTGAGGACGGCATTTCTGGTCTGAAGATGACTCAGTAAATGGGGGCATGGGACCTCAAGCTTGTCACAGGGCACACCAGCTGATGGAGGTCTTTCGTTCTATGTTAAGGAATTCAGACTTCAGTGGGAAGCTTGGGGCATTGATTAGAGCATCCACAGAAGCCTGGGAGACCAGAAGTTGAGCTATGAGCCTCTGGTGAAGGTCCATAAAAACAATTTGGACCAGGGATTGGGAGTGGAAATAGAAGGGATTAAAGCAGTGTGAAAGTAGAAAGGTTTGGTCAGGAAACAAATCGGTGTGGGGTTTTGGGGGAAGCTGCCTCTAGTGGTGAGACATTTAGAACAGAGATTCTGAAGCCTCAGCCCTGGTGGGAGTGGCAGAGTAGAGATCAGGAAAGTCTCCTGGGGATCCAGGACAGAAGGATACAGGGGTGGGGGGGGGGTCGGGGGTGGGCAAAGCTGCCTCCGAAGTCTGGCACACTGGGATATTCTCAGCAGGAACCCCGAGGTCAGTGGGAGCTTCCTGGGAGAGAGCTGCACCCTGTCTCCTCTGGGAGCAGATGCCCAAGCTGCAGCCCCTGGGAAAGGGCTTATGAGCCCTGTGGTTCCAGCACCAAGTGAAGGAGGATATGAGAAAGCCAGTCTGACAAGAGGCTGGAAGCAGAGAGCCTCGGGGGAAACAAGTGCAAAGGAGTCAGTGGAGAAGATCAAACCCTGCTAATTTGTTTTCCTTTCTGTCAGTCTCAAGGCAACATGCCCCTCTCTGGAACTCACTGGAAGTGCTGTTCTTGAGGACAGCCAACCTGGGTGGTTTCTAGGGCAGAAATGAATGTGACTTAGTTGCCAGGAATTATTTTTTTCTTGTTTCTCAGAAAGCATCTTTTGGACAAGGGATGTTTCCAGAGCAGTGATTCTGACTTCTCCTTGTTCTGGCATCTTCTCACCCCACTAGAGGACAAACACAGTTTGGAGGAGATACTCTGTGGTTGTCCTGTGACCTCTGGATGGGAACTGTTGATCTCCTCCAGCTTTCTCGGGCTTCAGACTATCAGCATCCCAGTAGTCATTTCAGAGGACAGATGGGAGCATATGGCCTTTGAGTCACTCAGCCCTGGAGGGTGTCGTATGTTCTAGACTCTGGGGGACACGAGGTGTAGTTCCCGTTTTCTCCAGCGCCACATTCTTGAGTACACCGTTACAGACAAACTCACAACTTTTTTAGGCATGTTTTTTAGTACGTTTGAGGTGTTTCTACTGAAGTTCAGTTGCCCTTAAAAATGTTTTGTTTGGGGGCACCTGGGTGGGCTCAGTTGGTTGGGCCACTGCCTTCAGCTCAGGTCATGATCCTGGAGTCCCAGGATCGAGTCCCACATCGGGCTCCCTGCTCGGTGGGAAACCTGCTTCTCCATCTCAATGCCCCTGCTTGTGTTCCCTCTCTAGCTGTGTTTCTCTCTGTCAAATAAATAAAATCTTTAAAAAAAAAATGTTTTGTTTGTGGGATTTGCCTTATTTCATTCTCTTCAGATTTTGAAGCACTCAGTTCTGGAAGTAATACTAGGAGGTATAAAATCTTGTGAAGAGCATAGGCTTTGTAGTCAGAAAAGTGTGTGAGTAGCTCTGCTACTTATTAGCTTGGTGACCTCAGACAAGCTAACCTCTCTGAACCTCAGATTCTTCATCAGTAAAATAGGAGAGATAATACCTATTGCAAAAGGTGTTGAAATTAATATATACCAAGTGTCTAGTGTAATGCCAGCTGGTGGTATGTACTCATGTTAATTCTCCTCCAGGCTTTCGTTCTGATTTCCTGCAGTACAGACCTCACTTTATAATTATGTCATTTTACATGTAAATACAACGTAAAATTTCTCTTATGTTTAAGGAACAGGTTAACTATGATTAAATATAGCCTTAGTCATGAAACATTAAATTTGATTTGTGCAAATATTTCCCCTCCTTTTGCCCATGTTGACAGGTGTGATGAGGATAATGATGGGGGTAATTCAAAATGCCTTCATGTAACCCTAAAAACCTCTCTCTCCCTGTGAATGACTCACATTCAACTCTAGCAAATATGTCTGTCTAATTATGTTTTGCTCTAGAACTACTAAAATTATTTTGCGTTTCATGTATGATAGAGCAGTGGTTCGGAACCAGGCTGTGTAGCAGGGAAACTGCTGGATCAGGTTGCAATGTGGATGTGGTTTGCTGAATTATCACATTCAGATAGGCTTGTTGGCTTTTTTATCTTGACTTTTTCCACTTTTTTAAAAATGTAAGTTATGCTTTTTAAATGTCTCGTGGGCTCTGAATAGATATTTTCTAAATTATATAACACACAGAAGTATCTTTAAAGGTAAGTTTAACTTTATGTTGAAGAGTCAAGAAAAGAAAATGTTAGAAAGGCCAGAGTTCCTTGGACCGGAACATTCGTGGTAGACTACAGACACAGTTTTTGGTGCTAGCTCCAGATTATCCTGATAGTTTGATGAAGTTTACAGGGGAAGAAAAACAACCTAGCGTATATTATCTTTTCCGTACATGGTAAGGAAGGATATCAGTTTCTGAACCTTTTCATTTCAGACCCGTTTGCATGCTTAAAAATTATTGAGGACTCCAAAGATCTTTCTTTTTGTGGGTTATTATGTGTTGATATTTATTGTCTTAGAAATGTACAGGACAGTTTGAAATATTTATTTGTTGATAATTTAAAAATTACAAGCCAGGGCAGCTTAGTAGGAAGAGAAGAGTGTATGACTCTTGATTTTGGGGTCCTGACTTTGAGATTACTTAAAAATAAGTAGATACAGAAGCCTTATCTATCTATCTATCTATCTATCTATCTATCTATCTATCTATCTATCTATAAGATTTTATTTATTAGAGCGAGAGAAAGAGAGAGAGAGAGCACGCAGAAGAAGGGGAGAGTCAGAGGGAGAAGCAAATTCCCCACTGGGCAGGGAGTCCGATGTGGGAGTCCATCCTGGGATTCCAAGATCATGACCTGAGCATAAGGCAGTCGCCTAGCCAACTGAGCCACGCAGGCGTCCCAGACTTTAAAAATAGCAAGCCATTATGTGTTAACATCAGTAACATTTTTAAACGAAAAATAACTTTTTCAAAACAAAACAAAAAATAAAAGGCATTGTTTTACATTTTCTCCAGTGTTGGATTCTGACATCTCCCTGGTTAGAGGCGTAGTGAGACTAGCGGTAATGTCTTTTAATATTGGACATGGTGTCGGATACATGGTGGGGACACAAAAAATGTTCTATTATCATTGGGCCAGTGCTCAGAATTGCTTGTTGCAAAGTTTAAAAAAATCACTTAAAGCACTTACTGTAGTGTTAACCATTGTCCAAGTTGTTTGCCTTCGTTTCTGTGGTTTTAGGGAACAGTTACCAGATACTGAGACTCCCGATAATATTATCCTTTGGGAGAGACAGAAACAGCTTGTTTGGGGCAGTCAGGCGGGTAGGAGTGGGGCTGGGAGTGGGTTTGGGGGGACGTGGATGGCGTAGGCAGGCATCTGCCATGGAAGGCACTCGGCAGCAATAAGCACTGTGTACTTTGGAAATAGCTCCCACGTCATCTTGATGGGGGGGTGAGGCGTGGGGTTTGGGAGGGTGAGCCGAGGGAAGTGATGGCTTCACTGAGATGTGAGACCTCAGTCCAGGCTGAGAGGAGGCTGAGTGGAAAGGGGGAGGAAGAAGAGTTTAAGGCTTAGGAAATAATGAGCACCGAGATGGAGCCCCATTGTCGCAGTGTCATTGAGATGTAGGGGCTGAGATGTGGGAGAGGAAGCTGTATGGTCTCCTTGGACTGGGAGGGTTCTTGGCAGGAACACGGTACTATCGGGGTGCTCTGTAGCACCTCAAGGGGGGGAAGAGAGCAGAGAATGGAATGTGTCTCAGTGCACCTTGGATGTGGGTGAGAACCACCTAGAAGGGGAGCACAGAGCATTCTTTTGTTCTTTTGAAGAGCTTATCTAAAAAAGACTGGTTAAGTGGATTGTCCTTCAAGTTACAGGCAGATCCCTGAGTTTCTGAGTAAGTTCTGTTACTGCTTAAGACACAAGTATCTCTGTTCACAGATTTTGCTCCGGGGTGGGGGCAACTTCTGGTAGAATTTAGAATCTGCAATGTTGTGTCCTTAGAATATTTATATTTTGAATACATATGTGCCCTTTTCATTAATTTGGGCCTGAAAAACTGTCATGGTCAAGGAAACAAGCAGAAAAAATTTTTAAAGGACCTCTAAGGTTGAGCTGATGGGCAGTAATTTCTCTGTCCTAATTTTTTCCCTGGAGATTTAAAAAAGAAAATTAAAACCACCTAGATGAATCTGTGGTTGTAACTTTTCCAGTTCTCTGTCTTTCCATGACATCTTATAATTATCTTTTAAAAAACAACCTTTCTGGGAAAATCCTTTCCTGGTAAATTTCAAGTAGAGTGACTATTCTTCTGAAATTCTCTCAGTTCACCCAGTAAATATAGAATTCCAGACATGAGTAGGGTAACTGGCAACTACTAAGTAAATTTTATGGAAAATGTGGTCATGCATCTCAGGCCCCACTTATGCAAATTGTGATTAGAAGTAGAGAAAGGGGCCTTTTTAATGGAGAGTAGATGCATCTGTATGAATATTACTCTTGACATGCTTATACGTCCATACACATAGATGTCTAGCGGAGATGGGGAAAGCAAAATATACCTAAGGAAAAAATCAGCTTTGACCTAAGTAGCATTCAGGGGCTGTTCTGAATGTAGTCATGTTCAGAGAACAGGCAGCCATAGTTAAGACCTCGGTGGGAAAGGCTGCCCCACCATGCTTTGCAGAGGGAAAGGAAGTCAGGGGAGTCGTCGCTTTCCCCACATGCTGGTGGCTTGCTGGTTATTTCTTCATGATACCTTGGTTACAGCAAGCCATCTGACCTTGACTGCCCTTGGCTTTCCTGGCGGTCTGGTGCTCTCAGCAGCCTGTTGTTTTTCAGTGAAGACTGTTAGGTCTTTCTTCTGTTGCAATTTGTATATGCTGCAGCTTAATGAGAACCTCGCTGCGTCTTCCCTCAGCATAGCTGGTTTATCCCAGAGGTCAGAGATTCAGTGGGTTAAAATGGAAAATACCAAGTGTAGAGTTAAAGCAGAGCAAAAAATTCTGCCCTCTCTGTCCTTTCACCCCACTGTCTGAAAGCATGAAGTGAGCTGAATACTAAGTGGTGGCCTTGTCTCCTAGTGGCTTTTGTTTTGTAAAAGGTATTGTTTTCTGTGAATATCAAAAATATTGTAGGTAACAAGGAGTTAGTTTTTTAAATTACTTTTGAAGCCCGGGTGGTAACCAATGGCTAAGTGTCCTTAAGCAGCCTGTGAATTTTCTTAACCTTTAAGAAGCCTCTCTTAGGAACCATGTTTTAATTGTATGTCTTGTTGTCTTCATTCAACTTCATTAAAGAAGTATTTATTGTGTGTTATTATGTTGTGTGCTAAGTGCTGTATGAAGGACAGAGATTGGCTGTGTGGGAAGAGGTGGGGAGGTGATAAAGGCCTTCACTGAGATGGACAGGCGATTTGTTATTTAGGTATAATTTCCTGGCTATCATTTCTTCAGGTACCAACTAGGTTCTAGACCAGTGCTGTCCAGTGTAGTGGGAGTTGTAGGTGTAAGCCACATGTGTTATTTTAAATTTTCTAATAGTCACATTGGAAGAACAAAGAACTAGTAAAATTAATTTTAGTAATATGTTTAGTTAAAACGGTTATATCTAAGGTAGTATTCCAACACATGATCGGTAAAAAATTACTAATGAGACATTTTACCCAAGTACTTGAAATCTAGTCTAGTATGTATTTTACTCACATTTCTCATGGCAGTTGACTTGTTCTTGGCGTCTCTGCCGAAGGCCAGCTAGGAGCCCAGTATGGCCGGTGGCTGCGTCTCGAAGAGTGCAGAGCTCGATGTTTCAGTTGTAGCTGCTTCAAGTTCTTTTTGAAAACAAGTTGGAGTATAAGTAAGTCTATGCCCGGGCGACTATATTTGAAGCTGTTTTAATTATGACGGTAAACTTCAGCGCAGGGGTTTAGCACCCTCATTGTGCTTGCTTGTGAGTTTCTCTGGAAGTGGATTATAACCACGTCCAAGATTTTAGTTTCGAGTGGTTTTGGATACTTGCAGTACTTAATCCCCCACCCTAGACCCCCTCAGGATTTCCTTTTGCCTCTCCATCACTAACGCTTATTTATGAAATTGGTTCTCCAGGGATCGGGGAGGAAGCCCTCATCTTTACTCACGTTTGCCTCCCTTTTCACTCTCACCTTTTTCTTCTCTGCTGCTTTTTTTCTTCTTCCTTTTAACAGTCACTCAGAAGGGCCATTTCTGGCCCTGCAGAGGAGTAGTTAGCTGGGGAAGGGAAATTGGGAAGTGGGTCAGGGGGACGATAAGGGGAAAAGCATTGTTAGACTGAACTTGGAGAATTTACCTTAATCTTGATATCTTAATATTATTCTCCATTTGCTGTGGTTAGAGCTGTCAATCCATCAGTAGTCTCTAAGTAACCACGGAGAAAGGGCCCTCTCTCTTCCTTTGTTATTGAATATAGTTTCTTTATCAGTGAAGGAGGTCAGCAGCAAACTTGTGCTTTTGCCTTGCAAAACTTAAATAGGTAATGATGCATCACCATAGGGGAGGTTTCATATATATGATATAATATATAATATAGTTATATATGTTATACATAATATATATGAAACTTCCCCTATATATTATATATAATATGTTAATATATAATTATATATTTCTAAATAAATAAATTATATATTGTATATAATATAGATTACTAATATATATTATTTATTTATTTATTGTTTAGTGTGAATAACACAGGAGAACCTTCTAGGGACTGGGGCATGGCACTAGGAGTGGTGCTAGTGGAGAATTTAAAGGAAGCTGGAAAAGTGCCAAGAAGTTGGCACCATTTAGAAAAGTCAAAAGTCAATAGAGATACAGAGACACTCATTATCTTGCTTGCTTTTTTCCTGGTTTGATTGGATGGTGAGAGAGATGGCGAGGTAAGGCCAGAAGACATTTCCTTATGTCTTATTTTAAAGCATTTATTTATTTATTTGAGCGGGAGGGAGAGAAGGCACATGTATGCTCAAGTGGGGGCGGGGTGCGGCAGAGAGGGAGGGACAACAAGAAGGCTCCTTGCTGGGTGCAGAGCCCGTTGTGGGGCTCCATCTCAGTGTCACAACCTTGAGATGATGACCTGAGTGGAAACCAAGAGTCCAACATTTAACTGAGCGACCCAGGTGCCCCTCCCCATGTCTTATTTTAATGGTTACATTTAAATCATCACCCAGCCAGTTACTTAAAGGAAACATGCGATTTTGATTTCCCTTTCTGAAGAGCATATATCTGTTCTGTTTTATAATGTGTTCACAGCCTGTTCTCCACTGTCCTCTGTGTTTAATTCTAGTAATTCTTACCATGATATCAGAAGAATTCTTAGACTTTAACATTAATTGTGAAGGCAAAAAGAATTTTTTTTGTTTTAATTTGAAGTAAGAGGTATTAACCTTGAGAGCTGTGTTGTTTGTTCTGGGCCTGGGCAGAGAGTTGGAGGGGGATCGAGCACGTGGGGAAGTTGGAAGCCTTCCTGAGAGTTTCTTGAATGGTGGCACTCTAACTTAGCTCATGCCCTTCCTGTCTCTTCATGGGCAGGCTGGAACAGGTTTGTAGCTTTTGGGATATGACTCCCTCCCTCAGCCATTTGGTGGGCTGTGGAGTCCCTACTTCTTGTTTGGGGGAGAGGGGCTGTGAACACAGTAGGGTGGTTGGGGGAGAGGGGCTGTGAACACAGTAGGGTGGATTTCTCAGCTAGTGAATAGTTTCTCTGCAGAAGTTTTTTGGAAGTTATATTTCTGAACTTTTTAATGAAGGAGCCATGCATGGACTTGAAGTTCTTAGTGAGTACAGGAATATTTGGAACTAAAGCATTTTTAGATCACACTTCTTCCTGGACTCTTATATCTTGAACGTTCTCTTCAACTTAAAAAAGGCAATCATATAAAATCATGGTATTAGTCAGTTATGATATACTTGTTTTCACTGTTAGTGTTACAACCACCTGAAAATGTCAGTGTGAAGAGATGGCTGAACTTTAATACCACTGTGGAGGTTGACAGAAATGGACAGTGGGGACTAATGGAGAATTTACCTCAGCCTTGACATTTTAATGTTACTCTCCATTCTCTGTATTCATAGCTGTAAATCTATAGATAATCTGTCAGTAACCACAGGCAGAAGAGGGACTGGGGCAGTCACCAAGTAGGATGTGCTGACATTGCTTTAAATTGGCCCATTACTAAGCTGACTCCATTTCTGGCTGCTCAAAATTGCAAAGACATTTTCACAAAGAGAGCTATTGAAATGCATGGAGGCATACCATGGATTAAAGGAGACAGTGAGAGTTCTTTAGGGAAAAAGTTTGATGATATAGAAGGAGTTAAGTAGTATTTCATTTTTATCAGCTGTTCCTCTGGATGCTTCCCCCTTTCACTTGAGCTGTATTCCCCTAAATGGTGGGGGACTGTGATGGAGCACCCCCCCCCCCATGCTGCGGTCTGATGCAAAAGCAGTGCTGGTCCTCTCATGTCATGTATGTTGACTTCTGATTCAGTCAGCTGTTCCTCTTACTTTGCAGCAATGGTAGAAGACAACTGAAGGAAGGAAATACTCCAGAACCTGATTTTGGAGAAGGTCTGTCCTTAGACCTGAGCTTAAAGCTCACACCTTTAGTGTTTGCAAGAAAGTTAAAAACCAGCATATAAACAAGTATCCTTGGTGAAGGGAAAAAGCAAAACAGAACAAAAAACTAAGACGCCAGGCAGTCATAGAGCAAAAATATGCCAGATTGTAAGATCAGTTTTAAAAAGTTTCCCTCATTGAAGACTTAAGTGAAGAATCCCTTTTTAATTTTTTTGAAAAAAGATTATTTATTTGAGAGAGAGAGAGGGAGAGAGTGTGCTGGGGGCTGGTGTGTGAATGTGGGGAAGGGCAAAGGGAGAGGAAGAGAGAATCCCAAGCAGACTGCCAGCCGAGTGTGGAGCCTGCCGCAGGACCTGATTCCATGACTCCAAGATCACAACCCCAGCCGAAACCAAGAGTCGAAAACTGAACTGACTGTGCCGCCCAGGTGCCCCTTGAGTGAGAATCCTTTTAATGCCGTGCCCTGTTGGATGCTAGAGGAATATTTCATATTAAATATAAATTGAGCTTTGAGAGTGAATTAATGGGAAGAGGTGTTCTGTTTACTTGCTTCGTTTTATGTCTCCCATGTCATGTTTGAAGCACCTGGTGCCCCTCGTGCTCTGTCCAGTGGGCCCCACACTGGGCAGTCAGCCAGGGCGTCCCACCGGTCACTGTTCCCAGACAGGGTGCTGGCGAGTCAGGAGTGCAGACCTGTGCAGACCGTGGGAAAGCAGTTCACCTGCATGGGAACTGCTTCTGAAGCTCACTCTTCCGGTTTTTTGTCTAGTCAGAAAATTGGGTACTTGGTGTCCCTAAACTTGTTTCCTGAGTATAACAAGTACCGGTTGCTCCAGATCATTACGGGGGTTAAACGAGATAGGGGCTGTCAAGTCTTTAGCACAGTGTGTGGCATGTGGTAAGTCTGATGAAAGTTAAGTAGTTTATTATATAACTATTGCTAATGTGGTGTGTTGAAATGAGCTCTTGAGATTTCTCTGCCACTTTCAACTTTCCACCTTAAAGTAGAAAAACTTACCCTTATTTTGTGAAAGAGAACATTATTACATCAATGGCTTAAAAAATCAGTTTATCAGAATCCCTTTAAAGCAAACAAGAATTCATATATTTTTGTAGGGGGTTGGAAATCGCTATCACACCCACTGTACTTCTTTTTAATTTACTTTCTAGGAAATGAGGTACTATATATAAAATATCAACTTTCTCAGTGCTTAATTTCTTCCTACTTTTTTTTTTTTTTTTTAAAGATTTTATTTATTTGACAGAGAGAAACACAGCCAGAGAGGGAACACAAGCAGGAGGAGTGAGAGAGGGAGAAGCAGGCTTCCCGCCGAACAGGGAGCCTGATGTGGGACTCGATCCCGGGTCTCCGGGATCATGACCTGAGCTGAAGGCAGTTGCTTAACCAACTGAGCCACCCAGGCGCCCCATTCTTCCCACTTTTTAAAAAAAATATTTTATCTGTTTATTTGACAGAGAGATTACAAGTAGGCAGAGAGGCAGGCAGAGAGAGGAGGAAGCAGGCTCCCTGCTGAGCAGAGAGCCCAACAGGGGCCTTGATCCCAGGACCCTGAGATCATGACCTGAGCTGAAGGCAGAGGCTTTAAACCACTGAGCCACTGAGGCGCCCAACTTCTTCCCACTTTTTTTTTTTTAACAATTTCTTCCCACTTTTAACCAAGGTGAAAGCATCTCTTAGATTTGGAAGCTTCAAGTGTCAGAGGTTAAATTGGCGTCCTGTTCTGTGTTCTTAAGGAGGTTAACTGGTCTTTCCTTTAGCATCCAAGAATTACACACATTCCTTTATATAGTAAGTCTTCACTTTATTAAATATAAACTTAAAACTGTTAACCACAATATGGTGTTCCATTTCACGCCATTGTTTTTACCAGCATCTTCCTGTATTTTCATGGTGTGCTCCCCTGTGCTCCGTGATGACATCATGGTTTCGTTCGGTAAGCGGGCCCCTGTGGAACAGTGCCAGTGGCGGTTTTGAACTCCGCTGGTTTGTGAGGGCCGTGGCCCTTATGGTATTTTTAATGTTTTTTATCCTAATCTGTTTTTTTCCTTTAAAATATGACTTCATTGTTTCAAAGTGAGACTGTCACAAAAGGAGAAGAAAGAATTGTTGCAGTTTGTTTGAGTAGCGACATTTTTTAAAACTGGCCAAAGAAGATGATTCACATTTTTTTTAAGTATGTGGGCTTACTTACAATTTTGGAAACATTTGTTGTGCAGCTCAATACTGTTGCCACTTTTTTTTTTTTTTTAAGATTTATTTATATTATTTGATTTGGCAACAGAGCGCATCGGGACAGGGGCAGGGGCAGTGGGAGAGACAGAATCCACAGACTTTCTGCCGAATGTGAGTCCCCCGCGGGCTCCATTCCAGGACCCTGAGAGCATGACCTGAGCCGAAGCCAAGATTTGGC
Organism: Spilogale gracilis; assembly: GCA_004023965.1. Classification (NCBI taxonomy): domain Eukaryota; kingdom Metazoa; phylum Chordata; class Mammalia; order Carnivora; family Mephitidae; genus Spilogale; species Spilogale gracilis. The sequence continues at coordinate 20,699 of PITA01023230.1, forward strand.
CACTTAACCAAGAGCTGGGCGACTGAGCCACCCAGGTACCCTAAATCTTACTGTTTAGAGCTGTAGAGTTTTAGAGCTAGATATGAGAGCCATGTTACTCAGAAAAGACCACATATCTTTCTCCCATTTGAATGTAAGGGAAAAGACCCTTTTGCTTTTCATCTTCCAACTTCATACACTACAGTTTTTTCCCATTTTATAAAGATACAGAAGAAGAATGAGATTAAAAGTAGATGGAGGAGCCCCTGGGGGGCTCAGTCAGTTGGGTGTCTGTCTTCAGCTCAGGTCATGATCCTGGGGTCCTGGGATCGAGCCCCACGTCAGGCTCCCTGCTCAGCGGGGGGCCTGCTTCTCCCTCTGCCTTGGCTCATGGCCCTGTTCGTGTTCTCTTGTTCACTCACTCTCTCAAATGAATAAATAAAATCTTAGAAAAAAAAATAAAAGTAGATGGAAAATCTGTTATCAAATGTCCATCAGATATGTTTACCAAATATCATGTATAATGTTTGTATATGTTTATTGAACTGTAATCTGTGCATACTCTGCTTATAAAATGAAATGCTCCCTTCGTATTAAGGAAATACTGTAGAGTGGTTGCAATCCAGCCCTGCTGTATACTTGGATTGAATTCAAGATTTAACACCTCTTAACTATACTTAACTGTGTACTGAAGTTTGTTGGAAATTATCTAGTACTTGCCAAGTTACTTTTCTTTTTTTTTTTTTTCTTTTTAAAGATTTTATTTATTTGACAGAGAGAAACACAGCCAGAGAGGGAACACAAGCAGGGGGAGTGAGAGAAGGAGAAGCAGGGGGAGTGAGAGAGGGAGAAGCAGGCTTCCCACTGAGCAGGGAGCCCGATGTGGGACTCGATCCAGGGTCTCCGGGATCATGACCTGAGCCGAAGGCAGTCGCTCAACCAACTGAGCCACCCAGGCGCCCCCCAAGTTACTTTTCTGAGAAAGTTTGCCATTTGTTCTTTGATCCACACTAATAATGTGTTTGTAGAAAATGTGTGAATTTGTACTGTCTGGGAACATTCCTGTGACGATGAGAATGTTCTGTATTTGCTCCGTCCAGGGTGCTAGTCACTCGCCGCAGGTGGCTGTTGGGCACCTGAAGTGAGGCTCATGAGACTGAGGGACTCAGCATTTTAGTTTTGTTTAATTTTAGTTCATGTAAAGTTCACCATATGTGGCTAGTGACATACATGTTGGACAGCTCAGTGACAACAAACAAGACAAACTCTTTAGATTACCAGGAAAGAAGGTGTCGGGCACAGCCAGAACCAGAACGTTTTTTGTCATCTGTGTCCCTATTCTTTTCATATCTCCCCTCTTACTGGGGAGATTAAAGATGAAAAATAGGGGCACCTGGCTCAGTTGGTTAAGTGACTGCCTTCGGCTTGGGTCATGATCCCGGAGACCCGGGATCAAGCCCCACGTCGAGCAGCCCCCTGCTTGGTGGGAAGCCTGCTTCTCCCTCTCTCACTCTCCCTGCTTGTGGTCCCTCTCTGGCTGTTTCTCTCTGTCAAATAAATAAATAAAATCTTAAAAAAAAAAAAAAAAGATGAAAAATGGCCTTAAAGCCACGGGCACCCTGTATCTTTTGGCCCTGTTAGATGGTGATAGGATATAGTGATTCCTACGAGGTCATGCTGACACAAGGCCATTGTTATTTTTGGAATAAATCTTTGCTGTGTATCAGCCAGCTGTTGCTAAACACGGCATACTATTTTAAGTAGTGTGAATAGAGTATCTTAGTTTAAAAGTATAAGTAGTATTTTGGAAAATTATTATTTAATTTTTTGCCAAAGAAGTCCTAGCCATAAAATGGTTTATATGAAACATTTGTTATTATTTGATTTCATAAGTTAAAAGCCATCAGAGTTGATGAATTTTTTTTCCCCTTGAAAAAGATTTCTCACAATTCAATATTAAATTCGGTCTCCCCATTCTTGGAAGAAAAACTTCAAAATATTTTCCCAAGTGCTTATGGCTGACAGCTGTATCTTGTTTATTGGTCTCCTATGGTACACTTCTCATATTTTGAGATGAATGTGTATCTTTTTTTTTTTTTTTTTTTTTAAAAGTGATCTCTGCATGCTCTGTTGACTGAGCCGGCCAGATACTCCTGTGTGGATCTCTTTTGAGCACAAGGTGCTAGCATCTATTTGCATTGGAGACAAGCAGAGAAACATTAGTTGTTATGTTACATTAGTGTAAATTAGTTGTGTGCTAAGATTGATCTTGTCCCCAAATTTTATAATGTATGATGAGTGGCAGAGTTTAAATCTATGTTATACTCCTTAGTTGATAGTTTTCCAAAAAGAACTGGGAGGAGGGTGGGCGGAGATTGAGAGAGTAGGGGTGTGTCTATGTAAGAGTGAGAAAGACTCTGTGTGTGTGTGTGTGTGTGTGTGTGTGAGTGAGAGGGAGAGAGAGAGAGAGAGAGAGAGAGAGAGAGAGAGAGAGAGAAATAGAGGTAGGAAATTGGGTCCTGGAAATACAAGGTCACGGAAGTATGCTAATGATAGCCTTGGTTGCCTGGACTGAGCACCATGTTATCTTCTGAACTTCCTGATGAGTGTGCAAAGGGAAACATGACAAAATGTGTAATTCTCAAAATCAAAAAGAAAGAAATATTTTTTTTCTTCTCAGGAGGATGTTTTTTCCCTGAGCTCATATCCTAAAAGGAATTTGGTGTCGTGTGTGTTTTCTATGTGTAGAAGATACTGACTGGCCTTACAGATACATTTCTTAGCAAGGGGTCATTTTATAACAAATACAGAAATAGTTGTTTCCCTTTATGCTAGTTTCTGTCATGCCCCTTAATCCTGTCTGAGAGTGACAACGAGGGCTTCATGGTGACAGCTGTCTTGGGAGGGTCATATTGATCTGACTAGGCGACACATTTCCGAGATCCTGCTTGGTGACTTGGCGGACTTCTGCTGCCTCACGTGGACGGGCTGCCTATCTTAGGCTGTGTCCTGTGAATCTTTGTTCTTTTAATTGGGTCTTGAATAGACCCTTGACAGAAGATGACCTGACAGATTCTTCAGGTCATCAAGAGTCTAAATTATTGGGGCGCCTGGGTGGCTCAGTCACTAAGCGTCTGCCTTCGGCTCAGGTCATGATCCCAGAGTCCCGGGATCGAGCCCCTCATCGGGCTCCCTGCTCGGCAGGAAGCCTGCTTCTCCCTCTCTCACTCCCCCTGCTTGTGTTCCCTCTCTAGTTGTGTTTTTTTGTGAAATAAAATCTTAAAAAAAAAAAAAAAGTCTGAATTATTGTGACTATATTAAATGCCATTGAATTATTTACTTAAAATGGTTTATCTTGTGTCTTTTATGTTATGTGTAACTCAATAATAATTTTAAAAAAGAGCTGAAGTACTCGTTTTCTATCTTATCGGTGGAGAGTAGAATAGAGTATCTATTCTATCCCGGGACTCTGGGATCATGACCTGAGCCGAAGGCAGACGCTTAGTGACTGAGCCACCCAGGCGCCCCAATAATTTAGACTCTTGATGACCTGAAGAATCTTTCCTTTGGAAAGCAGAAAAGAGGGTTGTAGGGCGAACATTCTATTTTGAAAGTTGAATTCCTAACATGCGTTGGTACCTGGGTGGAAATCCCTCATCTTCTCATGGCACTTGGGGTCATAAAGATGCTTATAGGTAGGTCCAGCATTTTCCCTAGAAAGGAATTCAGCACTTTATCAAACAGTTGATCGGAATTCCAGAGTAGCTCTGTCCAGTGGAATTTTCTGGTATGGTGGAAATGTCCTCTGTACTGTGCATTTTAGGACAAGATGTGTTAGCACTTGTCATGAAGACTTAAAATGTGGCTAGTGTGACCAAGCAACCAAATTTTAAACTTAATTTAATCTGAACCAATTTAGACTTAAGTATCTGCATTTGGCTACTGATGACCATATTGAACAGCACAGTTCTACTCATATTTGATAGAGCTGTAGTGCTTAAACTTTTTCATCCCCTAAGAGAATTTTGAAAAGTTAAAAAAAAAAAATCCTGTTTTTGTTTTTCAGTTAGAATAAATGCATTAAAATTCCTGTGTCACCATCATTTCACTAAATGGGCATTCGTGTCCATCCTTTACACCTCTTTCAGAGGAAGGCATTCTCAAATCACCCTTGGATTGGTGCCGCAGAGGTTTTTATAACCCAGGGCAAGGTACTATAACAAGGTTTGGGATGACTGAAAGGCATTTTGTTAAAAAGAAGTGATTGTAAAAGGGAAGATGGAAAAGGAGAAGCAGCAGAAGGCCGGTAATTCTTAGAATGTGTGCGTCCCTTGGGAAACTGGAAGGTGACCAGTTCTTCCTGGCCCTTTAGAAACACTTCAGAGCTCTCTAGGTTTGTGCTCTCCTGGTTGAAAGACCATGACAACATCAGAATGGCATGGTGCTCTCAGTGTCTCCTGCACACCAGTGTCATCCGAATGTTACCTAATCAGAGATGCCCAAGCTGTGGTGTGGGCCTCACGGTCCCTACTGGGAGGAAGCTCAGTAGGGACTCCGAGGTGTGTCAGAGGCTGAGGAGGGCTGCTTTTAAGTACAGTTGGGAGAGCTGTGGCCTGAAGAAGCTCAAGAGCAGGTTTTGCTACCTGTTGAAAATCCAGAGTAACTTTTCCGTAGATTGTTGAGTTGCCTGGTCTGCTTGTAAATCCGCCGTGATGAATTTGGTAACCGAACAAGGTGATCTACGCAGGAGACCATGTAGTTGAGAAAGGAGCATCATTGCCCGGGTGGGCCTAGGAAGATAACTAGTCTTAATAGGGTCACTAGTTCTTTGCTTCTTTCCTTCATCCGTGTCTCACACGTTTAATGACTGATGAGTATGTGGGAAGTGCTAAAAATGTGAAGATGAACAATAATACCCTTTCCTTGCCTCCAAGCTCGCCTGTAGTTCATACCAAGTGATTAAGTGTGCATCTATATCATCAGGTAGTAAATGCTGGTAAAGAGTGAGCACTCTTTAGGTACAGTTATGGCACAAAAATAGACTAGTTTGTTTGGGTTAGGGCTTCACACAGGCTTCTAGCTTTGGAAATCTGGGACAATCGACATGCAGAGTTTATTAGACTCTTTGGGATTTACCCGGTTTGACAAGATGGTACTTGGATGTATGAAGACTGAAGGCCATGCAGGACTCGACATTACTTACCGTATTTACAGTTTCCACTGTCACCTCTTTTTGCTGTCACTGTATATGAGGTCCAGATTTGTAATCAGACCTTCTTTGGTGAGAATGCAGTAGGAACAAAAGGCATTGATTTCCTTGAGGTTTACTTTATTTAGGACTTTCATTCAGGCTCACACATAGCAGAGCTTCTCTTCTCAGTCGAATTTTCCTTGATCCCTTGTGTCCTTTGGACCTTGTTGGCTAAATGGCTAAGCAAATGTCCTTTGGATCCTTAGCAGACTGTACTTTTCCTATTGATACCTTCTTTTTTCTTATTAGGTCTGAAAACATTGACTATTGTGCAACTTTTCATTGACTTTTTCTTTTTTTTCTTTTTTTTTTTTTTTTAGATTTTATTTATTTGACAGAGAGAGATCACAAGTAGGCAGAGAGAGCCGAGGAAACAAGCTCCCTGCTGAGCAGAGAGCCCGACATGGGCCTCGATCCCAGGACCCTGGGATCATGACCTGAGCTGAAGGCAGAGGCTTTAACCCACTGAGCCACCCAGGCGCCCTCATTTACTTTTTCTTGAATGCACTTGGTTATTAGAGTTTCCAAAACTCATTTAGGTACCGCTTCACTATTCTTTAGGATGTGTTGCTTTGGTAGATATTTCTCTGATCTGTATATTTTTATCAATTGAACAATACTCAAGAAATACGTATTACTGCTAGTTCTGTACCAGGGATTGTTCTAGGCATACCAGTGAGCATAGCAGTGATCATGAAGCTGACATTCTAGTGAGAGAGGCAACTAGCCAACTAACCAAAGTGTGTGTGTGTAATATTAACTGATATTAATTATGAAAAGAGAACTGAATGAGGGAACAGTGAACTATAGAGAGTGATATTGTGGATAAATTGTTTAAGGGATGCCTCCTTGGGAGGTAACACTGAGCAGAAAACCTGAATAAAGTAAAAGGAGCAAGCAAATTTTGCAAACATCTGAGGGGAAGTGAGTATAGCCTGTGCAAAGGCCCTGAGGCAGGATTGTGCTTGGTATGTTTGAAGGGCAGCAAAGAGGCCAGTGTGTTTGGAGCATAGTGAGTGAAAGAGTGGTAGGAGCCTTGGCTACAGGAGTAACTGGGGGTCAAATCAAGTAGGGTATTATGAGGCATATGATAATAGAGTTCGAATTTTCCTGTGAGTGAGTTGGAAAGTTATTGAGTTCTGAGCATGATGCGAGGTAACATATTGTGTATTTTAGCAGGCTTGCTCTGTTCTTGTCTGTGAGGACTAGATAGGGCCAGTGCGGTAGCACAGGGTGCAGTTGATCAGGTGCAAGATATAATAATGGTGGCTTAAATTAGGGTTGTGGTATAGGAGGTGAGAACAAATTTCAGGTAGTCCTGACAGGATTTGCTAATGGATTGGAAATGGGGTTTGAGGTAATGAGAGACATCAGGGATTTAGCTTGAGTAGTTGGGAGATCAGGAATACTGAGAGATGGAGGTTAGGGCAGAAAACTCACATTTGATTCAGACATGTTAATTTGGAGCTGCTTACTAACGAGACTCAAGTAGAGGTTTCAGATAGGCAGTTGCGTATGGGAATTTAGAATTTAGGGGAGGAGTTAGAGTTGCATTATATAGATGGCATTTTCTGCCATAAGCCTGGGCGATGTTGTTTAGAGTGGATGGGTAGAAAAGGATAGGTGAGGATAGGACCCTTGTGTGGTCCCTTATTTCATTCTTTGCACCAGGAGATCCAGGACAGAGTGATGAGAAGAGTGGTCAGGAAGGTGGAACACCACCAGGGTGTGTCTCCTGGAACCAGTATGGAAAGTGTTGCAGGGAGGGAGGGAGTCATCAGTCATGTCAAGTGCTACTGTGAGGTTGAATACGAAGGGGGCAGGATCTTACCCATCTCAGTCTTTTTTTTTAAAGATTTGATTTTTAAGTAGTCTCTACACCCCACGTGGGGCTCAAACCTACAGGCCTGAGATCAAGAGTTGTGTGCCCTTCCAACTGCGCCAACCAGATGCCCCTTACCTGTCTTACTCCTAAAGGCCCACCTTTTTCATATTCTCATATGCTTCCCTACAACATGATAAATTAATTCTTCTTTTGTTGTTGAATTTTAGTAGAATTCTGCATCTGAATGGCAGTTCACCAAGAGGTCATTATAATAGCACTTAGCATCTACCATGCACTAGGTAGTACTGGCTCCTGAGACACAAAGATGAAGAAGAAAAACCCTTCTGAGCTTCCCAGACTTGTAATCTTGGGAGAGAATGTATGTACATTTTTTAGTGCAGCGCTTGGCACAATGAATGTGAATATTGAATGAATAGCATATAAAAGCTAATGATAAAATGGTTGTAGTTAGTTAGTGGCAAGATTAAGATTAGTTTGGCTTTCAGTCAAAACAAGAGTCAGATACTTAACTGTTGAGTCACCCAGGTGCCCCAGTGGACAGCATCTTTAAACATGTGAAAAATAGCTATCGTCAAGCTTATGAAGATTTTTAAGGATGTCTACTTAAAAAACAACATCATTGTGCTTCCAAGGTACTACACATTAGTAGAAAGCTTTCAGTCAAGATAAGAAATTAGATTCCCATGATGCTCTTGGATAAGGGATCATATCAGTTTTTGTGCATCGCTTGTCCCACTTTGCTGTTGTCTGCTACCACTACAAGCAAGGGAGAATGGACCAGTGTGTGTGTGTGTGTGTGTGTGTGTGTGTGTGTGTGTGTGTGTGTGTGTGTGG